>JAKELL010000356.1:0-47270 GCA_021524915.1 Lactarius akahatsu
ACTGCCGGCTCCTGTTCCGAAGTCCCAGCAACCAACTCAACTTGGTGGCCATTCGCCGTATTTCCGGAATTCCCGTCCCATTCCCACTGGCAGGAGGCATCCCAACAACCAGCAAAATATCTCTTTACATATCTGCTTGACCTATAATATTCCTAACTGGTCCTGCCCACCTTGCTATATCACGCGATGCCTGAGTCATTCCTACAACACCGGGACGCTGGACTGGGATCTCATGGGGGTTTTTTTTTGATTGACCTCACAGATACAATAGCCTAATCGACTCATCAGCAAAACCAGATTTAACTAGCTTAACTAGTGGTTACCAGGGGAAACTAGTGACAATATATTTGGGTGTCACTAGCCTTGGCTAGTGCCCACTAGTAACATTTTGTTTTCCTGATGCGAGGTGCGAAAAGAGGGCCTCAATTCCACTAAATACTAGTATGGTCTACGCGGCGTTCTTAGGGACATCCTTGAGCTTGTTGGCCAGCTGGTTATTAAAATGCTTCGACTGTGTTAGGCGTATCAGAGCAATCCCGAATCTGGTGGCGCCCTCAGTTTTTTGTTTTCCTCCCCTCCACGCGATGGGTCCAATCCCTTCCGACCATATGCCCAGGCCTTCCAAGCCTCCCAGGTGGTATTTCTCCGGTCTTTAGATCTCTTCGTATACGCCATCCCTTTTCGCTCTTATCGAATCCCACAATCCGAGCGCACAAGCGCTGGACCAACCTTCGTTACTCCTCGTTGCACAACCAGATGTGTCCCCCCCAGGCGTGTGGGGAGAGATTCAGATTCAGGATATGCAAAGTCTCAATGTCCCGGTCACTGCTCTTATCTCGAGGCCAGCCTCACCTGGTTCCGTTGTCGAGGGCCTCCGAGATCACCGGTTCGCCCATTTTTGCGTGTCACGAAAATCTGGAGGCAGACATGCCATTCGACGCTTCTTTCCAACTTCGTGGAGGGGAGCGCCTCACTCTGCTGGAAATCGTACGATCTCGTCTTCCGAACGCCGAATTCTCCTTACTTTCTTGTTGTCACGCTGCGGAGATCACGGAAGAGAGCATCGCCGGCAAGGGACTACATCTTACTGCGGCGATGCAGTATTGTGGATTCCGAAACGTCGTTGGAACCCTATGGCTGATACGGATGGTTGGGACCTGGCTGAGAATTTCTACACGTCAATATTTTCCGGCAGAGAGCAGGGTGTATCGTATTATGAGCACTACGGGACGCTGCACGGAAGCTGAGAAGAAAAGAGGGAATCACTCTGGAGAGATGAGTAAATCATGGCGCTTGATCGGGCATCTTCTGTGAGTATTCAACGCGCGTATGTTGTCGGCAGTCACATGTCTTCAGAAATATTCCGGCCTTCTCATTTATGTTGCGTTGTCAGGTCTGCCGCTGCTCAGCGTTGATATTTACTTTATGTGTACGTTGTTTGATAATACCCTTCTGCCACATGTACGTCGGAACTTTCAACGGTGGCCTTATGGGACCAACGCGTAAGTCTGGTTTTTTTTTCTCTGGCAATGAGTACGGTAAAAAGGGGGTGGCAACATCGATGCTATCTGACCAGGGGAAAGGACTACAACTTAACGACAACGCGAAGGTGATTCTCGCACTGGTACAGAACCCGTACGATATATCACTGCACCTACGGACCGCCCGCATCTCCGCAGGCGTTCCGCTCAGGGAGCGCAGGATGACCTCTCGCTGCCCGCCGACCCAATCGTCCCTTTCCGCGCAATAAAACTAGACTTCGCCCGTGAAGAAGGAAGCCGACTTCGGGATCAATCGAATTCATTGTCCTCGTCGTCAGAAACTCGTAGCTCACCACCAGTGCTTGCAGAAAGGGATGTAGGACGCGCCGCTAGCTCTCCGTCTAAGAATGTAGTCACGTAGGAGGGGACGTTGTGAGTAAGAGACCACGGCTCACCGGCGCTCACCGTGCACGTGTTTCTTCCCACAGCCAACTTCCTTTTATATCCAACTATGCGTGTTGTTACGTAACGAGGTACTCTTACCCTTAGCATCAAGAGAGTCAGCGAAGCGCGTCTTTCCGACCAAGTGCCTAGAAAACCACGCCACCCTCAATTCTGGGTGATATCATTGACGCGCGTCACGTTTCACCGGTTCACCCCACGACAACACTATCATTGCTACACCGAACTGTAATATCCACAAACACCCTCGTCAAAAGACGGAACCTGAATCCATTATGTCCAACACACATGGTAGGATAGCCTACTATTGATGGTATCAGAGCGCAGTGCCTGACTTGCTGTCTTCAGATCCAGTAGACGGTATGAGCCTCTACAGTGCGCTGTTCATATGGGTGATTTATTTGTCATATTTGCGACAGTGCGGCGCTACCAGCCCCAGACTCCCAAGCTTGATAGTCTCAGCGAAGTGGAGTCTACACATTCAACTCAGATTGGGGGGGATCTGTCTCTCGCGGTGAAAGGGATGTATCCCCTTCTCGATTTAATCACAGAGCAAGGCAGCAGCGGCCTCGGTAATCCCGTTTGTTCATATCAGTTACACCTACGCTCATAACATTTTAGTCGATAAGATTGTCATCGCTCAACAGTCTCTTCAAGAATTCATCAACACACTCTCCCCAGGTGCTTACTCTTCCATCACAGAAGTCGACTTCAAACTACTGGATAACGTTGTTCTCAAGCCATTCGGAATATATGGTTCTAAAGAAGAGATCGTGAGGTTTCTCAGTGAGATCAAGGCTGTAGATGACAGCACGTACGTCGCTACATTTTACTTTTTTTTTTTTGGTATTTGGGTGGGCTAACGCCCTAGACAGCGTGCAGAAATTCCTCCTGCCACGGAATGGACTGGCGGGCGGGAGCTCTGAGCCGGTTCTAAGATCTGGATTATATATCGTGCGCTCATTCTTGTCTACATCCGAAGAGCAGGCCTATGTCGTCTACTGGCCAGAGGATACAACTTGGGACGACCGTGCAGCTTCGCACATCCAGCGTAACAGGATAACATTCATGCGGTACAGTCAACTTTACTACCGTCTCCTATTCCTAATCGACCCGATCTACATAGATACCTGAGCAAACTGTGCGATCAATTAATTTGTTTGCTCTCGAGTGAACATTCAAGGGCTATTATGTGGAGCCGGGACGACGACGGAGCCGACGGGGGGGATGGCGACGACGACAGTGACAGCGCATTTACCGACTCGGAGAAAGCTGGCTCAAACCGGTTCTATCAATTCGAGGTGGCGAAAGCAAAGGACCAAGAAGAGGATGTCATTGTTCGAGAGGGATTCATGGTACGCTGACCTTACGACGGCACTCTTCCTCTGCAGTGACATCGGTTCCTGTTCGTCACAAGATGTCCTCTCCCTTCGTTAGTCAAGTTCCGCGACCAGATGTTGACGCCAACTCAAGTGCCTTCTGTCCAGCGCTTCTTCATGGGGAGAAGGTGCAAGGTTTCATGACGACCACATTCTTTCCAGCGAGGACGATCGTTGAGCCATTTGCTCACGATCACCAGACCGCGGACCAGATCAGGCTTCGTTTGTAAGTTTTGTTGCCTTTCGGGTCGACATCTTAATGGAATTACCTTATTAGGGAAAAGGTTGGGTTATATCTTTCCGAGGAATTTGACAAAGCGTCCCTGAAGCCCTTAAATGCGGCATTGGGCCTGAAAACTCAATTCCCGAAGGAGTGCGAAGCTTGGGAGAGAAACAATGACGAGATAGAGCGTCAATTCCAACAGATCATTTCCAAGCGAAAAGAGGAGGTGCTTGCGAAAATCGAACAAGACTTCGACAGCATACGGGTCACACTGCAGAGAGCTGTCGTCGGCAAGTTGTTAGAGACATTTCCGTGAGTTTTGACTACCCTCGGAGCACTATCCCCCATAACCGATGATAGGTCACTTCGACGTGGGAGGTTTTTTCCCGAATCGAGTTCTGCCGAACCGACAAATCACAATGGTGATTCTAACAACGCAGAAAGTAAGAATGTTTCCTGTCCCCCGATGGATGGTTATAACATACACTGTAGATTTGCTCCACGACCTCTTTCTCCTTTATCCACGAATGGAGCAGATGTTTTTGGGTAATATACGCGAGGCCGACTTCGGGGAATGCTTGAAGGGCCCTGAATTTCAGTTCAAGAAGAAGCGTATGATGTTCTTTCGGCTCTTGGATTCGGACTTGCGAAATGCGAAAAGTCTAAGTGCGGACTTGACCCGGTCCGTGGCTGATGCCGTCCTTAGTCAACAGGATGAGAATAGCGCTTTGGCAATTCTCGACACGTTTGAAAAGGACGACAAGGGCGACCTTTCTCAGCTACGAGGTCTTTTCAGGTTCTCTCAAGAAGAGGGATTGTGGGAAAACGCCAAGACCCATGCATCGTCGGTATCTGATTCTCAATTCCTGTCGGAACTTCAGACTGTTCCCATCGACGATTATCTACGTGATGTTGCCGTTGACGTTGAAGATACTGCTTATGCTCTCTTCACCGAGCGGGTAGAAGCTTTGGTGTCCCGAATTGATCAGGAGCTCATAGCACAAACATTGGAATGCTACGAGCAAATTCAACGAGAGGTGGACATCGAGGAGGCTCGAGCCGTACATGACTTGTGGACCAAGTTTTTCCGACAAGTCAAGGATTTGTCCATACAGCGCACTACACCGTACGTCTGCTATGGTGTCCAAAACTGACTGACAACCTAACGTGGGGCAGGCGCACAACTATCTATCTCGACCACTTCGAATTCAGGAAATCGACCTTCTCCCAGGGTGTGTTTGAAGTACTCTCCGATCTAGGCGTGTCTCATACCTGAGTAGATACTTATTATATCAGTGGCCGTCAAGAATATCTACGAGATGATGAGACGGAATACCGTATTTATCTCTTGCAGCTGCGCGCAGACGAGAAACACAAAGTGCAACTCGACCCATCCTACGTACCGACACCTGTCATCGAAGATCGACTTACTCATTCGTTCCATGTCTCCCCATCGATATTCGTAAAGTATGGTCTTTCCAAATCCCGTTTACCCACACTTACTCTGGCTATCTAGATATGCTCATCTTCTTGAAGGAGGTCGGATTCTCTTGTGCCTCGTCGATCCTCACGGGAATATAATAATATATATTGAGGGCCTAAGTCGCATCGATACCGCCATACAAAAGCGATCGTTTGCAATGCTATTCCACAAGGACAAGATTGGCGAAACTTGTCTTCTTGCCCTTGACGAATCGAAGCACATGCTAGCCGTCTATTCACCCGCCAGGGTACGTGTATCGTCCTGACCGTCTCTCCTCATTTTTTTCGTGTAACAAACGTTCGGCAGATGCAGCTCCACATCTTTACGTTCGATGCCGAGCGCGGGACCTTGCGAGGGATGGGATCCGCAATTGACCTTGGTTCATTCTACAACAATGGAGAGTCCATTCTTCACGCATGCTTCGTTCATGGTCGCGAAGAGATCCTATTCCTGGATTCCAGTGCTCAAGCGAGAATATTCTCTCTGACGATGCTACAGCCTAAGTATATGCGACACTTCACATTTGCTCTGTGATTTGACTAACGTTTTGTCGTAGACCTGCATCTCTAAGGCTACCGCAGGTTCCACGCGCGATATACTCTTCCCCTGATGGATCATGCGCGCTCGTCGTTCAAGAAAATGATGGCGTATTCACCATGACGGCGTACCATTGGACGACATTCGCTTCCACGGACGGAATTCCTATCACACTTCCTGATTTCCCTGTCAACCTCGACGAGGCGCTTCTCACCTCGATCGTGAATCGGAACAACATCCATCTCATCGGTCTCGACGTAATCTCACAGACTTGTCGATCTGTCGTCCTCGATATCACGTGCAAGGCAACCGAGTTCACATTCCAAGAGGAGCGTTCAAAGGCATCGACGAGTCGTAGCAAAGAGACTGTCAATAACTCCTTGATTGACTGTCATTCTGACGTCTGGACACGTTTCCCGGTGGTGGCAGCGATCAAACGGCACACAATAACGTCTTCGAGTCAGCGACAGCGGAGGACGCTGACGTTCATCACTGATGACGACCAGTACCCATTCACTTTTTACTTTTCGGAAATGGTTCGCAGTTTCACGAAGACGTCACGTAAACCGACCGGCGATGTACTCAAACACATCACTGTCTCCGCACGGACCTTCGCGTCATTTGCAGGCGATTTTCTGTCCAGTCCGAAATGGCCAATCTCCCGTTTTCGAGCCGGCGAATGGCTGGTGGACTTGCTCTGTCTTATTCCCATCCACATTGCGATCACACACGAGAACAGATTTGTCCCACTCAAGGATGGCGTTCTGTCAGCACGGCTGGAGATCTCGTTACTTGGAGCCGAAGTCGATAGAATCGTGGACAGCTTGTCGATTGGATGGTATGAGTCGATTTTTCAGTCGTATTGGGCCTCGAAAGTGCGTTTTCCGTATCGTACTCCTATCATGATCCTAATCCTCTTTGTGGAAATCCCAGCCAGTGAAAGTTGTGTCCTCAATGGGGGAACAATCCGTGGGGAAGAGCTTTACCCTGAATCATCTGGTAGATACTTCCTTTGCAGGGAGTGCGATGCGTACAACGGGTTAGTTTTTGAACCGTTCTTGAAGACAACAATTGACCTTGATTGGCCCGATTAGAGGGAGTCTGGTTGTCCGTTTCTCCTACCGACGATGCGCTTATAGTAGCGCTCGATTTTGAAGGTGTGCTCGATGCCGCATATCTCCTGTCGTTCAGCTCGTTCTGAATTACAGCGAATGACTAGGTGTACACAGTTTGGAGCGTTCGGCGCAAGAGGATACCCTTCTTGTTCTTTTCAATACTGCTATATCGAATCTTGTAAGTGAACATCTTGACCCGTGATCCTCGTTATCGTATTGAGAGTACGCCGCGTGTAGGTTCTATTCCGGAATAACTTCGCCATGAATAGAGATATTACTGGCCTGTTTCAGTCCTTTCAGTCAAGCGCCTCCATTTTGGATCCGGCGTCCAATCCGTCACTCTTCCAGTCCACGCTTCTGGTCATCATCAAAGTAGGTGAATTCCGCCCGTTAGTGATATCGTTGCTCTTATCTTCCATACAAGGACGTCATTGACTCAGATGAGGCCGAAGTGACGAGAGAGTAAGTCTCAACGCAAACGTAGTCCTCTTCTCACTAATGAAGCCCTAGATTTTCTCTCAAGTTCCAGAAGATAGTCGAGGATAATCAGGATTCTAACTTCATCACCCGTCTTCACGCGGGGAAGTTGAGCATTATCCCATGGCCTGTGATCGGGTCGAAGGAATTCTACAAGCTTTTTGGTAGGGTTAAAAAGGCTCTCGACCAGCAGCCGACGTCGCATCGTACTGCGGGAGAATTCTTGTTAACGCTGAAGACGCTGATGGCCAAGTTGAAGGTTTGATTGAAGCAACTATGTGACTTAATGAATCACTGACCCGCGATGCGCTCGATAGGCAAACGATTGGGGAGCTATGTCACGTATGTTCCTGGCTCTAGCAGACTCTTCACCGCTCATGTCTCCACTTAAGAAAATATGGCCATTCACCGCGCGAACTCCCTTCTTGCGGTGTTGCCTAATGCCCTTGAGACCGGATTTTCTGAGGTCAACGTCGAGCCGGTCCCGTTGAAGGTATGACTAGATTCACAATGTCCTAGTATCAGACTGACAAGTTCAGAACATCGATTTGGGCGCCGTGATCGAAGCGAAGGATAGTAAAGCGCGATTCATTCTCGCAGGACGAGATACCGCAGTTGCCGACCACGAACGTCAACTCGCGATCATGCGTGGATCCTGGGACCGGGCAGAGCAAAGGCAACACATCGACGACTCTACGTGGCACTCCGATCTTGCGCAATACTTAACACATCTCGTCGACTTGCGGGTAGCTCACGTTGAAAACTGGCTTGAGTCGAACGTACAGCGTTTCGAGGGCAATCAAGCAGGTATCGAAGAGTTACGCCGAACATTCGGCAATGCTGTGATAGATCTACGCGCCAGCGTCGAACTTTGTTGGTCACGGTGTGATTCCTGCAATTTGGTTTGTGTGCGAAGCAGTCGTTCGCATAGAGATGGCCACGACTGTCTGACGAACCATAAATGTATCCATGACTGTACCTTCTGTGAACGGAACGCTCTCCCTACACAATCCTGCGGTCAAACGTACGTTCGTCCACATTCGTCATCGGCATTTCTAACCTGTCACAACTCAGTGCCGGCCATCCCGGAGATCACATGCGAGTTTCACATTTGCCCTCCCTGAACAAATAATCTCACACGCTTTCACAATAGATGCCTTGTTGGTGACCATCTATGCGGAGGGCCATGCGAACACTCAGAAAAACGTGGTTGTACGGAGAAGTGTGTTAAGGTGCCCGCACATGACTTTCAAATAGAACCAAACACATTCTGACGCGCCACTCTCCCTCAGCCGACCTTGCACGAAGGCAATCACCTTTGCTCTGCTCCAGTCCATATGTGCAGCCAAGTATGTCTGTCAATTTCAGGGTAGCTATTTGATCGATTCAGACGTTTTACTAGCCGTGCCGTTTGGCTAGTTTGAAGCTGCCAGACGGGAAGTTGTTCACATGTACTGGGACATGTCACGTCCCAATGTGAGTCGCGCAATCCTCCCAAGATAATGTCTCACGAAGCGTCTCATTCAGAGGCGAGGAACACGAAGATCACGAATGTGAGGATGAAGCGTGCCCTGCTCCTTGTCAATTATGCAACCGAATGTGCACCGGCGGTCACATACATGGGTTGAATCCTCGCGAAAACCACCTTTGCGGGTGCGTCTACTTTTACTTCCTGTGACGTACTACAGCCAAGCTTTCTAGAAACCAGCATCCTTGTGGCTCAGAGTGTTCAGGGGGTATATGCCTAATTCAAGCAAAACCTGAGTCCATCAACCCTACGTCTACTGACAAGCATGTTGCCCCCCTTTATACGAAAGTGAGTCTGCATTCGTTGTAGGACCACACTGATAACTGAGTTCGGTCAGTATACGCAAGGTGTGTTTTCCGATGTCCTGCTATTACCCCCTAACAGCTCGTCATGGTAGTTGCCAAGCACCTCCCTTGTGCCAAAGTAATCGAGCCTGGAAAGACCAAGCATCCAGGTCCTCACATTCATAACATAGACAAGAAGCCCTTCCATTTTTGCGATGCTCGGTGAGTTCGCACGAACTCCGCTTCTCGCGGGCTCTTACTGGCTTCAGGTGCGGGGATTGCGGCTACTTTTGCATGCTCCCTTCGGGTTCGCTTTTAATCTTCTAGCTTAGTTGTACCTCACTGATTCAGGCGTAGGTCATCCCCAGAAGGAACACGAGACTACCCACGGATCCATGTCGCAAACACGGTGGGTTATCGATGGTTCCGACGATACTGGCGTCGAGTTAAAGGGACACAAATTCTCGAATGACGAGGGTGGCCTTATGCTGTGCCATACGGCGTGCATGTCCATAGGGAGGCATGTCCATGTCGATATTTGTCGCGGATCCGATTCCCATAATTCTGAAACACAACACATCGATCAGAGAATATCTCCAAACCCCGACCAACCCAAAGACTGGATCACACATGCTCTTCACTGGCGCCGAATGGGTAGGCCCGTCATGTGAATGTCTTATCTGACCTTGCTTATGTTATAACCAGGTTTCAAGGGTGACTACGGAATACGGATCTACCCAATATGTTTCTCATATATATCTCCGCAGATCCGTATTCTCGCAAAGACCAGGCTATTTTCGCAGAATGGTATGTGGACAGTGGACTTGTTTGGAGCTCTTGAAACGCTCTGCCTAATGTTCGTATTATAGTGATGCAATGTGCCCAGGTATTAAATTATCGTCTATCGCACCCTTTCCCCTCGTATTAAGTATGACCTCCGAAGACACTGAACACACTACGGAGAAGGGTGGCGCCAATGCACAGCCGTCAGGCTGCACGCTAGCCCTATTTCACACGCCCCTGAGCACTGGACTCGCGCCTCCCGGTCACGGATACGTGTCGAGTGACGGCCACCACTTCACTTGTAAGAAGCCTGGTAGTCCGCAAGCAGCCTTCCATGTGTGAGTTGTTCGCCGCAGGGTTTCTATTTCACTTACTTAGCCCGTGTCACAGAATCTTTGTTATTGAGGCGTATGTCTGCCATGATTTCCCAGACAATTATAATCCGCTGACGCGTGTGATATAGGTCCAAATCCATGGGGAGTTCTGATCTACAGCCACTTCCTAATGCTGCTGGGACCCCACGCATTTCCTTCACCGTGAATAACAGATTTGGGGCTGCAATTTCGTCTCTCTACAGCTTCTGGACCGCACGTCAGACTGCCGTTAGAAAGTCAGGGGGACGTAGAAGAGATGCATACAGCGTCGTATTCTTCAATAGAGACGCATTGACCTGTGTCGAAAACGACTTGACGAGCTCTCCCGATGAGCTCTTGACTTCCTGCTTACGGTATAATGCTCATGAGAGCGATAACTACAAACTCGCGATTGAGAAAGCACAGGCTATCATGACATCACATTGGAGCACGGAAAGGTGTGGACCTCCGCTGCATGGAAATTGTCATCGGTTGCATGGAAACTGACTGGTATCATAGAGCGCCTTTCCTTATTTTCTTGACTGACGGTCAGACCCGCATTGGAGATAAGCCATTCTACGACATTTGTCGCGCAGCCATGGGCCGAGGGTATGTGGTTCTTTGGTTACATTCACAGGTGACTTACGGAATATACGCCAGGATGCCACTTTCTTTCCATGCCGTTTCCTTTGGGCCCGATAATCGGCTGAAGGCATTGCAGAAGATGGTGCAAATCGCGCAAGAAGTAGAGAAAGGCGCACCACATAATTCCCTCACCAAGGGCATCGCCTCTTCTTTCACCAGGGCTACCGACTCGGTGAGTGTTGGACCCTTTCAGCCTTCGGAAACTGACATCGACTTCATTAGGTCGAATTGACAGCGACATTTCAAAGGTTTGCTAACTCCTTGACGAAGGCCTGTCCCCCGCATTCGTCCTCTCGAGTCATGCTGGGGGTACTGTGATTCACGTCAATCTCTTCGTGCAGAATCTCGTTTTTTTAGTTTGAATCAGAGCCTATAATTTACCAGTGACCGTAAACTGTCCTTGACCGCTTGGAACGCGTCTAAGATGTGCCAGCTCTAGGGGGTGTGAAGAGCGACGCAAGTGAACGTGCTGTGGCGCAAGATATTGTGAGAGTGTCCGTGGTAACCGCGGCGTGTCGGTGAATAGGTGATCGAATTACAGTACTGGAGCCAGTGCAAACAAACTCGGGAACGGATACGCTGGGTCACACAGAACTACAGTATACCGGTTCAGGTGATCAAAGTGCGTGCGAATCGCGCGCTCCTGCGCGGCGCGAAACTTCGTTGAGGTGGCCGCTGATGCATCACATAATGGCAAACGCCCAATTTTTCAATATATTTTGCTACAGTCGCCGGCGACTTGGTTGTCATACTCGGCTACTACAGCGACATCCAAAACCGGGGGCCCCTTGAGTACGAATGGACAGTGGCTGACCTCCAAATTTGACGTGCACTGGCAGGTTCATAGTTAAGTATAATTTAAAATTATCGGGAAATCTAGTATCTCGCAAATATATAGTTATAAAATAGTTGTCCATAGTATCAAATAGTTATCCTGGGATGCTGGGAACGCAGCAAAGGGCCTGCAAAGTCAAGGCTATCCGGTCATAATTCCCTTCGAACCGTGAACCATAACCTGATGGTACTACTGTAACATGAGTCTCGTCTAGAATCTATATTTTCCTAAGAAGAAAGAACTTTGGAGCGGAATGGCTCATCCGGTGCTACCGACGTCCTACACGAATCCCCCTGCATACATCCATTTCAAACATTGCGACGCTACATCGGCGCTATGGTCTGGCAAAGGGAAAGGGTCAACAACCTCAACTTGATAAAGACACAAAAAGATTCCCATACTAAGACAGAACCCGTGCGGGATATCACTGCGCCCATGGACTACCTGCACTTCCGCAGGCGTTCCGCGCAAGGCGCGCAGGATAACCTCTCGCTGCCCACCGACCCAACCATCCCTCTCCGCGTAGTAAAACCAGATTTTGCCTGAAAATTCGTGGAGGAAGCCGACGTCGGGATCAAGCACGGTCTTTACTTCGTCATCTGCCATTACCAGAGACGCATAGATAGCCGCGGGTGCTTGCAGGAAGCGATGCAGGAAGCGCAGTTGGTCATCTGGCCAGGAATGCAGGACGAGGCGGAGGGCCCACTGGGGAGTGTATTGCACGAGGAGCGAGAGATACGCAAGGGTGCGCGGCCAAGGCGGGCGGAAGAATGGCTGCGTGCATCAGCAGTGAGGTGAGAACGTGAGATGGACTATATGTCGGGAATTGCGACTGTAAATGTGCGTACCGATAGTGTTTTACCATTCGGGCTCCCACCAATTTCGGACAGCGTGGGGGTTAACATAAACGCACCGACGCGTTCACGGGAGCGCAGATCAGTAGCGCGGGCCTTCATCATTTCCTGGATGAACCAAGCGCCGATGCTGTGTCCCACCAAGAGCACGCTCGTCTCGGGACCGTACGCGGCGAGCAGCTCGTCGAGGAACTCGACGTGCGCCTGTATTTGCGCAGGCAGGGTTACGGAAGAAGTGTCGGGGAACGAGCGATCGCCGCCGATGTAGGAGGACAAGCCCAAGTGCGCGTGGGCGAAGATGGCGACGGAAGAGTTGGCCACGGAGTATATCGCATCCAAAAAGGGGATGTAGACGTCGAGTAGCCCTGGGTTTCCTGAGAGAGGAAAAACCGCGTATGAGTAGAAACAAGAACGAGGGTGAGCCAGGAAACGGGAGAGGAAAGGAGGGCTCGGGTACACGGACCAGGGATGAAAAGTAGGACTGTGCGAGGGACGACAGAACCACCTTGCGACCTCGGAATCCATGGCCACCACAACACCTGCGCCTGCCCGAAAGGTCGTCCGTGGCTATACGTTGCATGCACGGGCACAGGCCCGGGGGCCTGGGTCAGCAAAGGCGACTGGGAGGGTTGGAGAAATCGGGGAAGAGATGAATCAAGTTGGGTAGCTCCCATGATGCGGTCGCTGGCGTGGAGCCGTGTCACACGGACCGGCCTAGCTCCGCTCCGTTCCGTTGAGCGTGTTATGTCAGCGTGTTCGTCATCACGCGCATCACGGCTTTCCCCTGTTTCGTCTTGGCCTTTTCTCCAACCCTTGTCTTTTTGCCCGCTACTGCAGTAGGACTTTTCTATCTCTGTCCGCCTGTACGAGCGAGGTCCACGACAAATCACCAAAGGGATTGGCATATGAACACGGCCCGTCTTCCCTCCCACGACTTGCGACAGTCCCTCTACTCGCCCCCAAACTTCACTTAACACCAACTACCGTACATCTGTTCTGCCACGACGAATGCAAAAGGTCAGGTTATGATCCCTGGGAGATCTCTGACTTAGTATTCCCTTCGACGAGCCCTCTGTCCAGATCAGTACGGCTTCTAGCTTTTCGCCGCTATTCTACCTCACAGTCTTCGCTACATAGTGCACATTCTGAACCACTCTAAGGCTCGAGCTTTGGTCGCTTTGAAGTCACGGACATCGACCCGCACGACGACGACATTTAGCACAATACCTGGTTGGTGCGCACGCTAGGTCACTTTTCGCTTGATAGTGCCGGATGCAACGGCGGAGCATTGTTGTTCGCCACGACACGTTCTATCAGTCTCACCGGACTTCACCGAGTGGCAAGTAAGTAGCTACGCTGCTCACACCACCCTTTCTTTTGAGGACCCCTCGTCGACATCTCCACTTGGGTCACAAAACGACAGTAGATACCATATCATTCGCACGCTTTTACTAGCTGACCTTTCGCTGTGCCTGGGTCAGCGCGAGGCAAGGTCCATAACGAACAGTACTCGCAAGATTCCAACCACAAAACCTCCAAGTATATGCGGCTTTTGCCCTTGTTAATGCTTACATGTGATCGTTTAGCTTAGGCTGACCTGGTCGAACAAACGGCGGATCAACACGACCAACTTTAGAAGATGCAGCGGGACATATCACACATTCCTCACAGTGGGAGTTGTCCACGATAAGTGAGAATTGGAGTATCGCAACTAGGTAGGTTTGACTTCGTTTGCGTTCGGCCGTACAGCAGTTCCCCGGGGCTCTACGTATACGCGAGGCGAGATTGTGTGACCGTCGTCGCCTTACTTAGCCCTCTGGGCTATCGGAGCACAAACTGTGAGGCATTAAAGCTGAGTCGATCGGCTCTTAGAGCGCTCCAACATAGTCCTTTTGAGAGACCAGTAGGAATTCGTGATACTTCTCGAAGTCGCCGAGGGGTTCCCCGAACGACCTGGGTTTACACACCCCTGGAATTGAGCTCTTCCGGCTGGGTCCGTGCCCCGGACGTGCTCTCATCCCCCACCTTCGATTTTCAATTTTTCTTACTGTAGCGTACTGTATGTACTACACTCTACGGTCGATATCGCGTCTGCTGTATGACGACTATGTGCTGACCCATCGTTCGTCCTACCATGCCCAGCGTCACTACGACTTGCCCTCGTGCGCCAGCCCGCGCACAGCTAATCTTAGGATCTACGTCGTTACTAAGCCGAGGCGGTCGATGCCTGTCGCGGGTCATTTCTGCAACTCACAAAAACATCGACATTCCGGAGCGAGAGCGTGGATGCGTGTAGTGCGCGTCAAGTGTACTGCAGATCAGGAACAGCGACACTACTCATATGTCAGACCGCCCCTACCCTCAGATGCTATATCAGTATCTATCAGAAGACATGAAATCTTGCATGAAAACTTGAACTGAGCTCACCCGTTCTCAGACAACTGTTTTTCAGGGCGGCAGCTTGTTGCACCAGCCCCCTGCGATGCTGCGCTCTCAGAACTCTGTCCTCGTGTAAGCAGGTAGGACAAGGAAAGAGGCTATAGAGCATGTGTATTGTTCCCCTAGTCTCGGCTCCCGGAGGCCCAGAATCCCAGAGAACGATCAGATATCTCTCCGCTGATGCTGCTCCAATGATCACGCGGCCAACACGCGACTTCTGATCTGTGAGCTTATCGTTGATTCGTGAGGCCGGCGTGAGGCATCGAAGCTTGAGCTTAGATGAGTCTGCAAAGGGGAATTCTGCTCAGCGTGAATTACGGCGGTGATGGAGATAACTCCCACATGACCCCAGAAGTGCGTGTTGTTACCCTTCTTTCGTTTCCCCGAGAATAACTCACACGAGATCCCACCTACAGAGACCCTTTCTGTTAACTATTTGAGATCTTACATATTACCCCAGTATACCCGCGGTTCTTGCTTTGTTTGACCAATTTCCAACCAATTTCCCAACGCTCTTGATGTCCTTAACTGGTTCGACATCGTTGACGACACCAGGTCCTAGGAAGTTGTGTATGTAGTGTCCTGCAAAGTCATGGAGCCGGTCACGAGTAATAAGAGCGTGTGCACTGCTCTAGTAGCATTCTGTCCCATTTTTCAGGTAAATTGAATTTCATCATTACACGAACCTTGACACGAACCTGACTTTGATTCCTACCACTGGAACTCCGCATTTTGGCGACCAATCCTACGGCGAAGACTTTCGGGCGTACACGAGTCCAAGTCGACTGGGCAGAGGAGTTTAGAAAAGTGCAAATTGTCGTCCAGGGCTGTGCACGACTTGATCTTGGACTTGATGCACGAGTTTGTCGTGTGGTTTGTTTGAGAGGTGCGGCTCAACGAGTTCTAATCTACCGCTATGCGGCGCTGTGTGAACACCAAGTCTATCGATGCAGCCTAAGTGGAGCCCTCAATATCAACAACGACATCCTCATCGGTGGACACTGATTCTCAAATGTTGTGTAGTGCCTCGTCCCAGTACCCGTGCCTGTCTTTCCTATACCGCTCAGAAGAATAACGATACGAAAATTGGGGGACTGATAACGGTCTTCCTAGAACTTTGCGCCTTATTAAGTTATGAGGGAATTCGGAATGTATTAGATAGCGAATAGAAATGAGTGATGGTGTGCGCGAGCGATGTCTGCACAGAAGCACCAAGAGAAGCACATCAGGGGTCATGCACACTCAGGACAGAAGAGACTAATATTCAACCCTAATCAGAACGAGAGCATTTATAACTAAAGGACAATAAAACTGTACACTACGAAGTTTTGTGCTCGGCGACGGGGATGAGCAAATGGTCGGCCGATGCGACGGGACCAGGGACGCGAGGCCCAGGCATCCGAACGCCAATAACTTGAAAGCGAGACATAGACGCGAAACAATCGCGCGGGTTGCATAGGCGTCCGCATGGAATAGATTGATAAGAACAAACTGAAATCAAGTCTCACTCAAGGTATATTCCAACACGCTTCTCTTTGAAGGTGTCAGATGTCACCTCTCACCTGCCTGTGATACTAGGGGAAAGATGTGAAGGAAGGTTGCATGGACGATACGTCATTCCAACCAGGTGCCTAACTTGAAAAATAATGTCACTTCCCTCGATCCCTTATAATGATACTGGCGATATCGTCGATGGGCGTCTCATCGTACAAACAACACTGGCACATTGACGCCATCAACAGTAACACTTTTGCCTACACTGAATAGTGGTATCCACAAACACCCTTGTCAAAAAGACAGCGCCTGAATTCATCATGCCCAACACTGAACACGACGCACCTGGTGAGATGGCCTGCTATCTATGTCATCGGATCGCAGTGCCTGACGCTGTACTGCCTTCAGACATCGTCGATGGCAAGAGTCTCTACAGTACGCTGTTTGTGTGAGAGATTACTCACTACATTCGTGACAGCGGGGCGCTACCAGCCTCAGACCCCTGAGCCCGATAGGCTTGGCGAAGTGCAGTCCAAGGATTCAACTCACCCTAGCAAGGACCTGTCTCGCCCAGTAAATGGGATGTATCCCCTTCTCGATTTAATCACAGAGCAAGGCAGCAGCGGTCTCGGTAATCCCGGTTCTTTATATCAATTGTGCTCCCGCTCATAGCATTCCAGTTGACAAGATTGTCGTCGCTCAACAATCTCTCCAAGAATTTATCAACGCGCTCTCCCCGGGTGCTTATTCTTCCATCACAAAAGTCAACTTCAAAATATTAGATAACGTTGTTCTCAAGCCGTTCGGAATCTATGGTTCGAAAGAAGAGATCGTGAGGTTTCTCCGTGAAATCAAGGCTGTAGATGACAGCACGTACGTCAATTACTTTTGTTTTGTTTGTGATATTTGGGTGGGCTAACGGCTCCAACAGCACCCAGAAATTGCTCGTGCCACGGAATGGACACGTGGTTGGGAGTTCTGAGCCAGTTCTGAGATCGGGACTATATATTGTGCGCTCATTCGTGTCTTCCTCCGAAGAGCAAGCCTATGTCGTCTACTGGCCGGAAGATACCACTTGGGATGATCGTGCAGCTTCGCCCGTCCAGCGTAACAGAGTGACATTCATGCGGTGCGGTCTATCTTTCACCGTCTTCCGGGTCTGTCCCTGATCGATTGGATCTACCTAGATACCTTAGCAAGTTGTGCGATCAATTGATTTGTTTGCTTTCGAGTGAACATTCAAGAGCAATTGTGTGGAACGAGGACGACGATGGAACTGACAAGGATGATGACAGTGACGATAGCGACGGCGCATCCACCGACTCGGAGAAAGCTGATTCAAGCCGAGTCTATCATTTCAAGGTGGCGAAAACAAAGGACCAAGAAGAGAATGTCGTTGTCCGAGCAGGATTTATGGTACGTTTACCATGTGTCAACAATCTTCCCCTACCCTTACATCTGTCCCTGCTTGTCACAAGATGTCCTCTCCCCTTATTACCGATCAAGCCCCCCCACCGGGGGTGGACGCCGACCCACGAGCCTTTTATCCAGTGCTCCTTCATGGGGAGAAGGTGCAAGGTTTCATGACGACCACATTCGTGCCAGCGAGAACGATCGTTGAGCCATTTGCTCACGATTACCAGACTGCCGACCAGATCAGGCTTCGTTTGTAAGTTTTGTTGCCTTTCGGGTCAACACCTTAATAGAATCGCCTTGTCAGGGGAAAGGAAGTTGTGTTATGTCTTTCCGAGAAATTCGACAGCGCCTCGCTGAAGTCCTTGCATACGGCATTGGGCCTGAGGACCCGATTTCCGAAGGAATACGAAGCTTGGGAGAGAGGCAAGAACGAGATAGAGCGTCGATTCCAGCAGATCATTTCACAGCGGAAAGCGGAGATACATGCGAAAATCGAACAAGACATTGAGGGCATACGGGTCAAGGTGCAGAGAGCTGTGATCGGCGAATTGTTAAAGACATTTCCGTGAGCATTTCCCACCGCTCGGAGCGCTATCCCCCTTATAACTGATGCTAGGTCGCTTCGACGTGAGAGATTCTTGCCTGAATCGAGTTCTGCCGAACCGACGGACCCCAAAGGTGATTCTAACAATGCGGAAAGTAAGAGTGTCAATCTTCTTTCTTGTTCCCCAGCGGGTGATCCTAACACATGCCGTAGATTCGCTTCGCGATCTTTTCCTTCTTTATCCGCGCATGGAGCAGACATTGTGGGGAAATATACGTGGAGCCGACTTCGGGAAATACTTGAGGGCCTCCGAATTTCAGTTCAAGAAGAAACGTATGATGTTCCTTCATCTTCTGAATTCAGACTCGCAAGATGGGAATGGTCCAAGCGCGGACTTGACTCGGTCCGTGGCAGATGCCGTCCTTGGTCAGCAGGACGAGAGGAGCGCCTTGGCAGCTCTCGAAGGATTTGGAAAGGACGACAAAGGCATCTTTTCGTGGCTACCAAGTCTCTTTAGGTCCTCACGGGGTAAAGAGGGTTTGTGGGAAAGCGCCATTAGACGTGCGTCATCGGTGTCAGATTCTCAGTTCCTTTCGGAGCTCAAGACTATTCCCGTCAATCATTATCTACACGAGGCTGCGACTGACGTCGAGGGAACTGCCTATATATTACTCACGAAACAGGTCGAAACCTTGGTGTCCGGAGTCAATCGGCAGATTCTTTTGACGCAAAAAAAGGAATGTGACAAGCAAGTTCAACGAGAAGCGGACACAGAGGAGACTGGAGAGGTACAGATATTGTGGTCCAAGTTCGTCCATCAAGTGAAGGACGTATCTGTACAGCGCTCCACATCGTACGTCTCCTATTGTATTGAAATGGGCTAGCGCTGATGACCTAGCGTGGTGCAGGCGCACAATTGTTTACATCGACCATTTCAAAGTCAGGAAATCGTCCTTCTCCCGGGGTTTGTTTAGATATTTCTCTCCAACCTGGGCGTGTCTCACCCGCCTGAACAGATACGTACTATATCAGTGGCCGTCAAGAGTCTCTAAAAGAAGATGAGATAGAATA
Organism: Lactarius akahatsu; assembly: GCA_021524915.1. Lineage (NCBI taxonomy): Eukaryota > Fungi > Basidiomycota > Agaricomycetes > Russulales > Russulaceae > Lactarius > Lactarius akahatsu. The sequence continues at coordinate 19,404 of JAKELL010000356.1, forward strand.
TCGTATTCATCTCTTGCGCCTGCGCGCCGACGATAGCCAGAAAGTGCAACTCGACCCATCCTATGTACCCACACCTATCCTCGAGGGACGGCTTACCCATTCGTTCCGTGTCTCCTCATCAACCGTCGTAAAGTATGTTCTCGGCTGATCTCGTTCATCCCACACTTACCCTCGCTATTCAGATATATTCATCTCCTAGAAGGAGGTCGAATTCTCTTGGGCCTCGTCGATCCTCATGGAAATATCGTAATCTATGTCGAGAGTCTAAGCCGCATCGATGCTGCCATACAAGGGCGATCATTTGCGAGGCTCTTCCACCGGGACAAGATTGGCGAAACTTGCCTTTTTACCCTTGACGAGTCGAAGCGTATGTTAGCTGTCTATTCATCTGCAAGGGTACGCCTTCCGTTCTGATCATTTCCTTCGCCCTTATGTAACAAATGTTCGATAGATGCAGCTCCATATCTTTGCGTTTGAGGATGAGCGTGGATCCTTGCGAGGGATGGGATCCGCAATTGACCTTCTTCCTTTCTACAGCAACGGAGTATCCATTGTTCACGCAGCTTTTGTTCATGGTCGCGAAGAGATACTATTCGTGGATTCCAGTGCTCAGGCGAGAGTTTTTTCCCTGACGATGCTACAGCCTAAGTATATGCGACTTATATCCTCTCCATGATTTACCTAACGTTTCGTCTTAGACCTGCCTCTCTACAGCTACCGCATGTTCCACGCGCGATCTATTCTTCTCCTGATGGATCATGCGCGCTCGTCGTTCAGGAAAGAGAAGGCGTGTCCACCATAACGGCGTACCACTGGACGACATTCGCTTCCACAGACGGAATTCCTATCACACTTCCCGATTTTCCTGTCGGCCTTGACTCTGCGCTTCTTACGTCGATCGTGAATCGGAATAATATCCATCTCATTGGTCTCGACGTAACCTCACAGACTTGCCGATCTGTCGTCCTTGATATCACGTGCAAGGCGACCGAGTTCTCGTTTCAACAACAGCGTTCGAAGGCACCAACGAGCCATGGAAAAGAGACGGCCCACAACTGCTTGATTGATTGTCATTCTGACGTCTGGACTCGTTTCCCTGTGGTGGCAGCGGTGAAGCGGCGTACGATAACATCTTCGAGCGAACGGCAGCCGAAGACACTGACTTTCGTCACTGACGACGATCAGCGCCCGTTCTCGTTTTACTTTTCAGAAATGGTCCGCAGTTTCACAAAGACGTCACGTAAACCGACCGGCGATGTACTAAAAGGTATCACCGTCTCCGCACGCACCTTCGCTTCATTTGCAGGCGCATTCCTGTCCAGTCCGGAGTGGCCGGTCTCCCGTTTCCGAGCTGGCGAATGGCTAGCGGACTTACTCTGTCTTATTCCCATTCACATTGCGGTCACACATGAGAACAGGTTTGTCCCGCTCAAGGATGGCGTTCTGTCGGCACAACTGGAGATCTCGTTGCTGGGAGCGGAAGTCAACAGAATCGTAGACAGCTTGTCGATTGGATGGTACGAGTCGATTTTTCAGTCGTATTGGGCCTCGAAAGTGAGTTCTCTATATCGTGGTTCTAGTGACGATACTGAGCCCCTTCGCGACGTTCCTAGCCAGTGAAAGTTGTGTCCTCAATGGGGGAACAGTCAGTGGGGAAGAGCTTTACCCTTAATCATCTGGTAGACACTTCCTTTGCGGGGAGTGCGATGCGTACAACAGGTTGGTTTTTGTTCTTATCATGATTTAAGATGATGACCGACCTTGCTCAGAGGGGGTCTGGTTGTCCGTTTCTCCTACCGACGACGCGCTTATAGTCGCGCTGGATTTCGAAGGTGGACTTGACGGCACCTATCACCCGTTGTTCGCTCAATCTGAATTACGGCGAATGACAGGTGTACACAGCTTAGAGCGTTCGGCGCAAGAGGATACCCTTCTTGTTCTTTTCAACACTGCTATTTCGAATCTTGTAAGCAACTATCTTGACCCTTGACCGCCGTTCTTCTGTTGAGGGGGTGCTGCGAGTAGGTTCTATTCCGAAATAATTTCGCCCTCAGTAGAGATATTACTGGTCTCTTTCAGTCATTCCAGTCTAGCGCTTCCATTTTAGATCCGGCCTCCAATCCGTCACTCTTCCAGTCCACGCTTCTAGTCATCATCAAAGTAGGTAAACTCCGTCCTAATGATATCACTAATCTTATCCTCCGCACCATTCTAGGATGTCATTGATTCAGATGAGGCCGAAGTGACGAAAGAGTAAGTCTCAAAGCGCATGTGATCTTCTTCCACTAATGCAGGCCTAGATTTTCGCTCAAGTTCCAGAGGATAGTTGAGGACGAACAAGACTCTAATTTCATCACTCGCCTTCACGCAGGGAATTTGAAGATCATCCCATGGCCTGTGATCGAGTCAAAGGAATTCTACCAGCTTTTCAGGAAAGTTAAAAAGGCTCTCGACCAGCAACCGACGTCGCATCATACTGCGGGGGAGTTTTTGTTGACGCTTAAGACGCTCATGGCCAAATTGAAGGTTCGAACGACGCAATTATACAACTAGGTGGTCACTGACCTGCGGTATTCCCGATAGGCAAACGATTGGGGGGCCATGTCACGTATGTTCGCCTTGATTTCAGGCTTGAGAAACTCTCCTTCCCTCATGTCTTCATTTCAGAAACTATGGCTATGCACCGCGCGAATTCTCTTCTTGCGATTTTGCCCAATGCCTTGGTGACTGGATTTTCTGAGATCGACCCCGAACCAGTCCCACTGAAGGTGCGCTTATAATCAAAGATGCCTTGCGTCAGACTGAGAAGTTCAGAACTTCGATACGGACGTCGTGATCGAAGCGGAGGACACCGAAGCGCGATTCATTCTCACAGGGCCAGATACTCCGGTTGCTGACCATGAGCGTCGACTCGCGACTCTCCGTGAATCCTGGGATCTGACCCATCAAAGGCAACACGTCGACGACTCTACGTGGCACTCCGACCTTGCGCAGTACTTAACTCATCTCGTCGACCTGCGGGTAGCTCATGTCGAACGTTGGCTCGAATCGAACGTAGAGCGATTCGAGGGCAGTCACGCGAGTATCGAAGAGTTACGCCGAACATTCGACAATGCTGTCATAGACCTACGTGCCAGCGTCGAAATCTGTCGGTCGCAGTGTGGTTCCTGCAACTTGGTTTGTGTGCGAAGCAGTCGTTTGCATAGAGACGGCCACGACTGCCTGACGGACCATAGATGTATCCATGACTGTACCTTCTGTGAACGAGACGCTCTCCCTACACAACCCTGTGGCCAAACGTACGTTCGTCCGCAGTTTTTCCTCAACAACGCTCCTGACCTGTCACGATTTCTCAGCGCCGGCCACCCCGGTGATCACATGTGGGTTCAAAATTAATTTATCATATACCTTCCAGCATTCTCAAACAGTTCACACAAGATGCCACGTAGGCATCCATCTATGTGGAAAGCTGTGCGAGCACTCCGGAAAGCGAGGCTGTACAGAGAAGTGTGTTAAGGTGACAACACCGCCTTTTAAGTAGTGCCACATACACATTCTGACATCGCTCCTTAGCCAACTGAGCATGAGGGCGATCACCTATGCTCGGCTCCGGTCCATATGTGCGGTCAAGTATGTCTTTCCGAGTAGCTTTCGATTGGACCTGACGTTGTATTAGCCGTGCCGTTTGGCCAGTCTGCGTCTTCCAAACGGAAAGGTGTTCACATGTCCTGGGACGTGTCGCGTCCCAATGTGAGTTATGCACTGGCAACTCTTGCGAGATAATGACTAACGGGGCGTCGCGTCGTTCAGAGATAAGGAACACGGAGATCACGAATGTGAGGACAGGGAATGCCCCGCTTCTTGTCAATTATGCAACCGAATGTGTACCGGTGGCCACTTACATGGGTTGAATCCTAGCGAAAATCACCTTTGCGGGTACGTCTATCGTTGTCTCCTGTGACATATCATGGACAGGCTCTCTAGAAAACAGCACCCTTGCGGCTCTGTGTGTACCGCAGGTATATGCGAAATTCAGACAAAACCTCAGGCCATCGAAGCTACATTTACTGGAAAGCATGGAAGCTTCCAGTATACGAAAGTGAGTCCGTATTCATAGAGGGACTGTACTAAGAACTAAAAATTGCATCCAGTATACGCAAGGTATATTATTCGAAGCCTTGACATTATCCTCTAAAAACATGTCATTTTTAGCTGCCAAGCGCCTTCCTTGTGTCAAGGTTATCGAGCCCGGAGAGATCGAGCACCCAGGTCCTCACACTCATAGCAACGACGAGAAACCATTCCATTATTGCAATACTCGGTGAGTCCGGACGAACTCCGCTTCTCTCGGGTCCTTACTCGCGCTAGGTGTGGGAATTGCAGTTATCTATGCACGCTCCCATCTGGTTCGGTTTCGCCCTCCTGTCCTAGTCGTACATAACTGATTATAGGACAGGGCATCCTCAGCAGGAACACGAGACTAGCCACGGATCCATGTCACAAACAAGGTGGGTTATCGATGGTTCCGAAGATACTAGCGTCGAGTTAGAAGGACGTAAATTCGCCTCGAACGACGAGGGTGGCCCTATGCTGTGCAATATGGTGTGCAAGTCGATGGGAAGACATGTTCATGTCGACATTTGCCGCGGCTCCGATTCCCATAATTCCGAAACCCAGCACATCGCGAAAAGGATATCACCAAATCCCGATCAAGCCAAAGACTGGATCACGCATGCACTCCACTGGCGAAGAATGGGTAGGCTCGTTACATAATTGGCTTCAATGACATTACTTAAGTTATTAGGTTTCAAAGGTGACTAGGGGATCGCGGGTCCACCGGGCGTTGAGTTAATATCTTTCTGCAGATCCCTACCCTCGAGAAGATCAGGCAAATTTCGCAAAGTGGTATGCTGACTACTTCGATATTCTTATAATGCACTGTCTGATGTATTTACGATAGTGATGCTCTCTGTTCGGGTAATACCTTTTTCTCGCGCGGTCTTTCGTTGCCTTAACACAACTTACGAAGGTCGTGAACATACTGCCGAGGGGGGTGGAGCCGGTGCACAGCCTTCGGGTTGCACGTTACCCATATTTCATGCACCCATGAGCGCCGAAGGTGCGCCCCCCGGTCCCGGATACGTATCAAGCGACGGCCACCACTTCGCCTGCAAAAATCCAGTACTTCTGCAGGCGGCCTTCCATGTGTGAGTTTCCCGCCTCATAGTTGTTCAATACATTCGCTTAGCTCTCTCTACAGGATATTCGCTATCGATACGTATGTCTTCTCGGAATTTTGCATTGACCCGTCGTAAACGCTTGCGATATAGGTCTGGATCGATGTGGTCGACTGACAGGCGACCACTTATTAATGCTCCCGGAACTAACCGCATTATCCCCACTGCAAACAACAGACTTGGAGCTGTAGTTGCGTCTCTCTACAGTTTCTGGACCGCACGCCAAGCTGCCATCAGCCAGAATGCTCAGTTAGGGGGACGTAGAAGAGACGCGTACAGTTTAATATTCTTCAGCAACAACCCTTTGACCTGTGTCGAAAACGACTTCACGAGCTCTCCCGATGAGCTCTTGACTTCTTCCCTGCGGTATAAGCCTGGCGGAGACGAGAATTACACACTTGCACTCCAGAAAGCGCAGAGCATCATGACTTCGCATTGGAGTACGGAAAGGTGCGGACATCTGTCTCATGTGAGTTGAACACCAACATACGAGATTGACCTTCATCGTAGAACGCCTGTCCTTATTTTCCTATCTGACGGTGAGCACAAGTGCGGGGACGAAGCGATGTACGACATCTGTCGAAGCGCAGTGCGCCAAGGGTTTGTTGATCCAAGTCTCTGGTAACCTTCGCGGGTGACTTACAACACAAATTCTAGGATGCCGCTTTCTTTCCATGCCGTTTCCTTCGGGAACGATGTTTATTCAGCCATGCTGCGTAGGATGGTGAAAATCGCACAAGAAGTAGAGAAGAGTGCACCACGGAATTCCCTGACCAACAGCATCCCCTCTTCTTATACAGAGGCCCTCGACACGGTAAATGTCGTGCACTTTCAGCCTTCGGTAACTGACATGTATTTCCTTACTTGTTTCCTTAGGTCCGCCTGACAGAGACATTCCAAGGGTTTGCTAACTCGTTGACAAAGACTCGTGGTTCTTTGCTTTCATCTTCTTAAATCGTCGTGCATGCTTGGGGTCACGCATCCATCTCATTGTCGAGCATCGCGTTGGAAATTTTACTCCGAGTCGGGGCTTGTATTTTACCGAATTTTTCAGTATAACGCCGACAGTGTTTGTTAGTGTAGCAAAGCTATCGTCTTGCATGAGGGTCTTGATCAGGACGACCTATTCTTCTTGGCGAGCTGGGACATTACGTAGGTTCTTCAATAAACTCAAAATCGGAAGTGTCCACGGTGTGGTCGACTCGGAGGCCTCCGATGCTATCTGATGGCGCATTTGCGTCCCATAGAAAATTGGGGGAAACCATTCGACGCTTCGTTCCAGCTCTTCTTCTTTTTTTTTTTTTTTTGATCCAGCTTCGTTCCAGCTCCACGAGCCACGGTGGCTCTCAGCTTACACCGCTAGCCATCGCGCGCTCCGAATTCGCATTCATTTCTTACCGCGGAAATCAAAAAATCACAAAAGAGAGCACCGTCAACGAAGCACTGCGTCCTACTTCCCCAATGCTGTGTTGTGGAATTCTAAGCGGCCTCTGGGAAACGCAGGGTCGAAGTAGTGGATACGGATGGGCGGGACCTGCAAGTGGCAGAGAAGTTCTACAAGTAGACGTTCTCAGGTCGACTCGGAGAGCAGGAGTGCCTGCCATACACGAGCGATCTGCACGAGCGATGCTGCACGCTGCACAGAAACCGAGGAGTGATAGGATAGCGCTGGATCAGCGCGCGACTTTCGTTCATAATGGAGCTTGATGCTGATGCGCTGATGGCCTGTGCCAGTGCCAGTGTCTTCCGAGTCAGTGACTCGCGAGTGGTCGACTCGGAATTGATTTGTCCACTTGGGACTCGGGCTCGAAACGGCCCTTAGGCCCCTCATGCATCATGCCTTCAGGCCTCAGGTTCTTACAATAGATAATGTGCCGTCGGGGTTTGGACAATGAGTCGCAACGGTACTAGTACAGTAGTTACTAGAACGTTCCCATTAGACTTATACCCACCTACTAGGCATCCTCGCCCGGTCAAGTTGGTAAATGTCTGTAAAGCTTTCTAATCGTACTGAAGAGGTTAATGAACGCTTAGATACGGGAGTGACAAGGATCTTGAATGACGACAATGGGCCAGGTATCGGTCATCATCTGCATGATAATCGATGCATCTCACGGAGACGGCCCCTGTGATAGGCACAATCAAAGTGCTCTCCTGACGGAATATGTCCCCATACAGTGTACTGTAGAAGCACGCGGACAGTGGAGCAAATACACATGTGTTCCCCGATCTCGCCCCGAGCGAGGCCCGAGACTCGACTGTTACAGTGGTTTGTCTAGAACAGAGCAATCAGATAGTGTAGTAACCGCAATGGCGTGCTGTTGAAGACGGTTCTCACAGAGATAAGATCCTTTGGTCCGATATGATTATGCTGCTTCGAGCAAGAGAACAGACATACTAGTAGTACGGCCTACTTATGTGACGCCCTATTGTAACTGACCTGAACTGACCTAAAATCTAAGTTCAATAAATGAGTTCATGTCATTGATTCAAGGTAACGAGAGTGCTCTAGCCAGGTATATCCCGTCTATGGCAACAGTGGATGTTCCATGTCGTTACTGACTGGTATTGCGGCGTTGGCAGAGCACACTGTAGTCACTATCGATTCTTCACGGTGAAGAATCGATCGCGTGTCAACCTGAACTCTGCACATGTGGTCGGAGTTCTAAGTTTCACGTTCAAAGTCCGACCCCTCGTCACTTTGCTGGTTCACACCAGCTTGTTCACCAGCACCTGGGACGAATCGACTGTCGCAAGAAGAAAGGGGCGTGGTAAACTTCCTCACGGGTGCGGAGTGGTTATCATACTATCACACATGACTTCACTAAACGCGCGGTGCATTCAAGGGAACGGGAACCCACCATGTGCCGCATGTGCGTAATGCGGCACTCTTCTCAAGTTCTCATCGGAAACAACTAGATTCTGTGTCATGAGATTCTATGGCGTTACCGACTCGGCAGTATCCACAGCACCGTGTTTGGGGGGCCGATCACTTTTTCTGGAACATCGCCAGCGCTTCTGTGAAGGTGTCCCACTTGCGCCTGTCAGTAACGGGGGTTAGAAGGAAGGCGTCATAGAGAGTTGAAGTGCGTCATAAGTGTGTTGTGCTCGCGATATTCACACACACCCAAGTGTGTTGCCACCTTCTTTCTTATGAAGAGCACCTTCGATTAACGGTGGTACGTTCTCCTTTGACACTCTACTATTGAAAACGACACTTACAAGCGCACTCTCATCGGAAGAGACAGAGATTAACATAGACCTTGAAATCATCATGTCCAAGCCCGAATACAATGCAAAAGGTAAGACGCCTTATCATCAGGGTGACGTACTGCTCTTGGGCTCCAACTGAAACTACCCATTCGCTCCCAACGTCACGTCCGTAACCTTCGCATACAACAGATGGTACGGAACAAGTACAGAAGCCAGGTATATTAGAGATTTACTCTCTGCGTGTGTTCTAGCCAGGCACTACCAGAATCAAACTTCTGAGTCCGATGGACTCGGCGACATACACCCCCAAAAATCAGCTTACCCCTCAAGTTGCATGAATCAGCCTTGTCCAGTAAAAGGGATGTATCCCCTTCTCGATTTGATCACAGAGCAAGGCAGTAGTGGCCTCGGTAATCACTTCATACCGTCTATTGTGCTCTAAGCTGATGAGAATTTAGTTGACAAGATCATCATCGCCCAAGAATCTCTCCAGGAATTTATCAATGCGCTCTCCCCTGGTGCCTATTCTTCTATCACAAAGGTCAACTTCAAAATACTAGACAACGTTTTTCTCAAGCCGTTGGGAATCTATGGCTCGAAAGAAGAGATCGCGAGGTTTCTTCGTGAAATAAATGCCGTGGACGACAACACGTACGTGCATTTTTTTTTTTCCTATCTAGGTGGGCTAACGCCGCAGAAATAGCGCGCAGAAATTGCTTATGCCAGACAATGAACATACTGCTGGGAGTCCTGAACCAGTTCTGAGATCGGGACTATATATTGTGCGCTCATTCGTATCTACCTCCGAAGAGCAAGTCTATCTTGTATATTGGCCTGAAGAGACAACTTGGGACGACCGTGCGTATTCGCCTATCCAGCGCAACAGAGTGACATTCATGCGGTAAAGTCAACTTTCTCACATACTCCCGTCTCTAATCAAAGGTGCCGAAATAGATACCTTAGCAAGCTATGCGATCAACTGGTTTGCTTGCTATCTAGCGAACAATCAAGGGCACTTGTGTGGGGTAACGACGATAACAACGAAGCCGACGAGGAGGATGATGACGGCGGCGGCGGCACATCGACTGACTCTGAGCAAACTGACTCTGACCGGTTTTTTCGCTTCCAGGTGGCGAAAACAAAGGATCAAGAAGAAAACGTTGTCGTCCGGGCTGGGTTCGTGGTACGTCATTCCGTAACATGAGGCTGCGCCGCTTCAGTAACGCAAAGTCCTGTCCGTTCCAAGATAAACTCCCCCCTTCTTGTTAATCAGGCTCCACCACCCGATTCGGATACCGATCCAAGGGCTTTACGTCCAGCGCTACTTCATGGAGAGAAAGTGCAAGGTTTCATGACACCCACATTCGTGCCAGCGACGAAGATCGTTGAGCCATTTTCTTTCGATGGTCAATCCGCCGAACAGATACAGCTTCGCTTGTAAGCATTTTGTGTCCTCTTAGTCTGAGAGCCATCTTTGATGGGATCGTCTTTCAGTGGAGACGGGATCGTGTTGTGTCTCTCCGAGAATTCGGATATAGTGTCCAGGGAGGCTTTGGTCACGGCGTTGGGTCTCCGCACTCGGTTTCCAGAAGTGCACAAGGCTTGGGAAAGCAGTAAGACGGAGATAAGGCACCGTTTCCAGCAGATCGTTTCCCAGCGGAGAATGGGGATACATGCAAAGATTGAACGAGAACTCGAAGAAGTACGGGCTGACGTGGACGAAGTTGTTGTCGGCGCGTCGCTAAAACTATTTCCGTAAGCCCTGAATGTTTCTCCAGAGTGTTTGTCTATCTTACTCGATGACAGATCGCTTCGACGCGAAAGAATCTTGACAGAATCTAGTTCCAAGCCGCCCGCCGAAGCAACTGTTGACACCAAGGTGGAAAGTAGTAAGAGTGCCCGCCCGCTCTCTGTGTTGTCTGTGTTATAATGACAAGTGACTTAGACCTACTCCGCGACCTATTTCTACTCTATCCAAGAATGGAGCAGACGTTGTGGGATGCCATCCGAGACGCTGATATCGGGAGTTGCTTGTCAGTTCCTGAATTTCATTTCAAAAAGGAGCGCCTACTATTTCTCCGCATTCTGGACTCGGGCTCACACGGTACGATGGGTCTAAGTACGGATCAGACGCGGCGCGTGGCAGATGCCGTTCTCAAGCAACAGGACAAGAGGAGCACTCTAGCAGTTCTTGAAACATTTGCGAAGGACGACAAAGGCATCTTTTCTAGGATAAAGGGCTTTTTTAGGTCTTCGAGTGGAGAAGAAGGGTCGTGGCAAAGTGCCAGTAAACGTGCATCGTCGGTCCCCGACTCTCAGTTCCTTTCGGATCTCAAGACTATTCCCGTCGATAATTATCTATACGAGGCTGCCGTTGACGTCGAAGGAACTGCCTATGCATTACTCACAAAGCGGGTCGACACCTTGGTGTCCAGAATCAGTCAGAATATCCTTTTGGCGCAAAAAAAAGAATGTGACAAGCAAGTACGACGAGAAGCGGAAATCGAGGAGGCTGGACAAGTTCAGGTGCTGTGGTCCGAGTTCGTCCGTAAAGTTAAGGATGAGTCTGCACAGCGCTCCACATCGTACGTCCCCTGTAGTGTCTGGAACGACCGTAAACTTAATGTGGCGCAGGCGCACAACTGACTATCTCGACCACTTCAAAGTCAAGAAATTAAATTACTCCCAGGGTTGTCTGAATATTTTCATTCTAACACGAGGCTTTCTCATCCGCTCAAACAGATATTTACGATATCAGCGGCCGTCGAGAGTCTCTACAAGGAGATGAGATAGAATATCGTATTCACCTCTTGCACTTGCGCAGCGACGACAGCCATAAGGTGCAACTCGATCCATCTTACGTGCCGATACCTATCCTTGAGAAACGACTTACTCATTCATTCCGTGCCTCCTCATCGACCGTCGTAAAGTATGGTCTCGACTGATCTCGCGTGTCCTACTCTTACCCTCGCCATTCAGATATGCCCATCTTCTTGAAGGCGGTCGGATTCTCTTGGGCCTCGTCGACCCCCATGGGAATATTGAAATCTATCTTGAGAGCCTCACTAGCATCGATGTTGCCATACAACGGCGATCATTTGCAAGGCTCTTCCACCGGGACAAGATCGACGAAACCTGCCTTTTTGCTGTTGACGAATCGAAGCGTTTGTTGGGTGTCTATTCGTCTACCACAGTACGTCTTTCATCCCGGCCGTCTCTCTCGCATTCTTGCGACGAATGCCCATAGATGCAGCTACATATCTTTTCGTTCGAAGAAGAGAATAGATCCCTGCGAGGGATCGGATCCGCAATTCACATGCTTCCTTTCTACAACAATGGAGTATCCATTGTTCACGCGTGCTTCGTTCACGGACGTGAAGAGATACTGTTCGTGGATTCCAGTGCTCAAGCGAGAATTTTCTCCTTGACAATGCTACAGCCTAAGTATATGCGGCTCTACTCATGTTTCTGTGGTCATGTCTAATCCTCGTTCGATTGCAGGCCAGCCTCTCTACAGCTACCGCAGGTACCACGCGCGATCTACTCTTCCCCAGATGGGTCGTGCGCGCTCTTCGTTCAAGAAAAAGACGGCATATCCACCGTGACGGCCTACCATTGGACGACATTCGCGTCCACTGACGGAATTCCTATTACACTTCCTGATTTTCCCGTCGACATTGATGCGGCGCTTCTCACGTCGATCGTGAATCGTAACAACGTCCATCTCATCGGCCTCGACGTGACCATGCAGTCTTGTCGATCTATCATCCTGGACATTACATGCAAAGCCGCAGAGTTTACGTTTCAAGAACAGCGCTCGAGGGCACTAATGAGTCACGGCAAAGAGACAGCTCATAACTGCTTGATTGACTGCCACTCGGAGGTCTGGACACGTTTCCCCGTGGTGCCAGCCGTGAAGCGGCGTACGATAACACCTTCGAGCGAGCGGCAGCAGAAGACGCTGACCTTCGTCACTGACGATGATCAGCGCCCGTTTTCTTCTTACTTTTCGGAAATGATTCGCAGTTTCACAAAGACGTCACGGAAACCGACTGGCAATGTTCTCAAGGGTATCACGATCTCTGTGCGGACCTTCCCCTCATTCGCAAACCAGTTCCTGTCGAGCACAAAATGGCCGGTCTCCCGCTTCCGAGCAGGCGAATGGCTGGCGGACCTATTATGCCTCATCCCCATCCATATCGCGATCACACATGAGAACAGATTTGTCCCGCTCAAGGACGGCGTTCTGTCGACTCAGCTAGAAAAGTGGCTACTTGGGGCCGAAGTGAACAAAATTGTTGACAGCCTGTCGGTGGGCTGGTATGAGTCGATCTTTCAGTCGTACTGGGCCTCTAAGGTGAGGCGTCTCTGTGTACCGCCCCAAAATTACTTTTTTGGCTTACATTACCGCGATTATAGCCCGTAAAGGTTGTGTCATCGATGGGAGAGCAATCTGTAGGGAAGAGTTTCACCCTAAATCATCTTCTGGATACCTCGTTTGCCGGGAGTGCAATGCGGACTACAGGTTGGTTTTTAGGGCGTTCGTGACTAAATATTATATTTGACCTTGCTTAGAGGGTGTCTGGTTATCCGTTTCTCCTACCGATGATGAGCTTATAGTAGCGCTGGATTTCGAAGGTGGGCTCGATGCTACCCATCTATCGCCTATTGTTCTAAATTAAGGAGCAACACAGGTGTACACAGTTTAGAACGTTCAGCTCAAGAAGATACCCTTCTCGTTCTCTTCAATACTGCTTTGTCAAATCTTGTGGGTGCACGCGTCAAACCTCTGGTCCTAACTGTAATACTGAGAGATTGTCGCGCGTAGGTTCTATTCCGAAATAATTTTGCCCTCAGCAGAGATATTACTGGCCTCTTTCAGTCTTTCCAGTCAAGCACCTCTATTTTGGACCCGGCGTCCAATCCCTCGCTCTTCCAGTCCACGCTTCTAGTCATTATCAAGGTAAGCGAACCCCTCCTTACGTGATATGGCCACTCTTATCCATGCCACTTTAGGATGTCATTGATTCCGATAAAGTTGAAGTGACGAAAGAGCGAGTCTCACACCCACACATAGTCTGCACTTCCACTGATGAGGTCTAGATTTTCGCTCAAGTTTCAGAAGATAGTTGAGAATGAACGAGATTCTAATTTCATCACTCGCCTGCACGCGGGGAAGTTAAACATTATCCCGTGGCCTGTGATCGAATCAGAGGGCTTCTACCAGCTTTTCAGAAAGGTGAAAAGGGCTCTAGACCAGCAACCGACGTCGCATCACACTGCTGGGGGATTCTTGTTGACGCTGAAAATGTTGATGGCCAAATTGAAGGTTCGATTGGGGAAACTACATGCCTAAGTGGATCACTGACCCGTGATACTCCCGATAGGCAAATGATTGGGGAGCCATGTCACGTACGTTCGCCGTATTCTAAGAATCTCTCCGCCTCTCATCCTCCGTTTAAGAAACGATGGCTATGCACCGCGCCAGTGCCCTTCTTGCGATATTGCCAAGTGCATTGGAGACCGGATTGTCCGAAATCCACCCCGAGCCAGTACCACTGAAGGTATGCATCAAGTCAAAGGAGCGTTACGTTCAACTAAAGACGCTAGAACTTCGACACGGATGTCGTAATTGAAGCGGTGGATACGGAGGCGCGATTCGTGCTCACGAGGCCGAGCTCCTCTGTGGCCGACCACGAATGTCCACTTGCAGTTCTCCGTGGCTCCTGGGACCAGACAATTCATAGGCAGTATCTCGATGACTCTGAGTGGCACTCTGATCTTGTGCATTACTTGGCTCATCTCGTAGACCTGCGGGTAGCTCACGTTGAGAACTGGCTCGAGTCGAATGTACAGCGGTTCGAAGGGGGGCATGCGAGTATCGAGGAGTTACGCCGAACATTCGACGGTGCCGTTATAGATCTGCGGGCCAGCGTCGAACTCTGTCGGTCCCAGTGCGGTTCCTGCAACTTGATTTGTGTCCAGAGCAGTCGTTCGCACAAACGCAATCACGACTGCTCGACTGACCATAGGTGTATCCATCGTTGCTCTTTTTGCGAACGCGACGGTCTCCCAACTCAGCCCTGTGGTCAAACGTACGTTCGTTCGAGGCTCTGTGATCCACCTGGCTGACTAATCACGATCACCTAGCGCCGGCCACCCAGGGGATCATATGTGAGTTCAGCAAGCATCATTCTCCGTGTTCTTCCGCCCATATCACACCAGTTGCCGAGTTGGTGTTCATCTATGTGGAGAACCTTGCGAGCTCTCTGGATCACGAGCGTGTACGGAGATATGTGTTAAGGTGACCGGTGACGCAGATACCCCAATAGTACAAATTCTAATGTGGGTCCTCGCTAGCCAATCCAACACGAAGGCAGCCACCTCTGCTCGGCTCCGGTCCACATGTGCGGCCAGGTGTGTCCCTCGTTTCTGTGTGGCCATTTCTATTGATGCGACGTTCTATAGCCGTGCCGCTTGGCTGGTTTGGTACTTCCCAACGGAAATTTGTTTACATGTTTTGGGACATGTTATATCCCTTTGTAAGTCATACCGGCCCTCAATAGAAACAGCTAACCCGGCGCCGCTTCGCCTAGGACCACAGAACACACGGATCACGAGTGCGAAGACAGAGGGTGCCCTGTTTCGTGTCAACTTTGCAACCGAATGTGTAGTGGGGGTCACTTACATGGCCTTGAGTCTGGCAAAAATCACCTTTGCGGGTGCGTCTATCGTTACCTTACTCTGAAATATTCTTCAGCGTAGTTCTTTAGCAAAGAACATCCTTGCAGTGCCTTGTGCTCCGCGGGTATATGCGAAATTCAAACGAAACCTCATGCCATCGAGGCTACCTTTGTTGGCGCACATGCAACTTTTCAATATACAAGGGTAAGCTTGTTTTATTTATAGAAGGGATAGCGATAACTCAAGATGCGCTCAGTATAAGCAAGGTTTGTTCCCTGAAGTTCTCCGTTGTCCCCTTTCACAGAACGTTGTTCTAGTTGCCAAGCCCCTCCCTTGTGCCAAGGTGATCAAGCCTGGAGAGGTCGAGCACCCAGGTCTCCACATCCATAGCAACGACAATAAACCCTTCCATTATTGCGATAGTCGGTGAGCTGTGATGCGCTCTGTCTCTCGCAGGTGCTTACTAGTTCTAGGTGCAGCAATTGCGGCTATCTGTGCACGCTTCCTTTTGGTTTGGCTTTAATCATCCAATCCCGTTTTCTAGTACTGACCTGAGCGCAGGACACCCCCAACAGGAACACGAGACCAGCCATGGATCCATGTCGCAAACAAGGTGGGTCGTCGACGATCCCGACGGGACAGGCCTCGAAATTGAGGGACACAAATTCTCATCAAACGACAATGGGGGGCCAATGCTGTGCAATCTGGTCTGCAAGTCAATGGAAAGACATGTTCATGTTGACATTTGCCGTGGTTTCGACTCCCATAATGACGAAACCAAACACATCGATAAGAAAATAGCTCCTAATCCCGATCGGCCAAAGGACTGGATCACACACGGTCTACATTGGCGCCGAATGGGTAGGCGCGGCTTGTGAACGCTTCGCTTGACTTCGCTAATATTATTATTAGGTTTCAGAGGTGACTCGGGACTGCGGTTCCACACGATTTATTTTGGCTGACGTCCCTGAAGATCCGTATTCTCGAGACGATCAGGCGAATTTCGCCCAGTGGTACGTCGACTACTACGGGTTTTTACAGCTTGAATGGGATATTTGATGTGTGCTTGACAGCGACGCGATGTGCCCAGGTGATGACGTCCTCTTTTTGTCACGCGTATCCTGTATTAATTACATACTACTTACGAAGGTCCTGACCATACATCGGAAGGCGGTGGAGCCAGCACACAGCCGTCGAGCTGCACACTGCCAATTTTCCATGCGCCGTTACGTACCAAAATTTTGTCTCCCGGTCCCGGATATGTATCGAGTGATGGCCACCACTTCACCTGCAAAAGTCCCGCGCTATTGCAACCAGCCTTCCATGTGTGAGTGGTCCGTCTCGGGCTACCGGTTGCCGTTGTCCCTATTTATAATTTACTACAGGATCTTTGTCATTGACAAGTGTGTTTCCCATAGTTCTCTTGGTGTTTGTCCCAACACTTTCGTTCAGGTCTGGGTCCATGTCGAGCACAGACCAAACACCACTTCCCAACGCTCCTGGGAGCAATCGCATCACACCGAAGGAAAATAACAGACTCGGGGCAGTCTTCTCCTCTCTTTACAGCTTTTGGATCGCGCGCCAGGCTACGTTTGACCGCAATGCACAGTCGGGCGGCGGAGCTAGGAAGGATGCATACAGCTTGATTCTCTTTGATTCCGTACCCACAAACTGTATTGAAAATGATTTCACGAGCTCTCCAGACGAGCTGCTGATCGCGGCCTTACAATTCGGCGCTGGTGGTGGAACAAACTTTACACGTGCACTCAAGAGAACACAGGATGTCATGACTTCGCATTGGAGTACTGAAAGGTACGTACTACTGCCACGCATAACATAGTTACCTGAGACGCTGATGGGCATCGTAGAACACCTGTTGTAATATTCTTGTCCGATGGTCGGTGTGAAGTCAGCGATGAGTGTATCTATGACATCTGTCACACTGCCTCACGCCGAGGGTTTGTTCACTACCGGGGTTGCTTTCCAACGACAACTAACGAGGCAAATCCTAGGAAACCGCTTTCGTTCCATGCTGTCTCCTATGGACAGAAAACACCTTTTGTATTTCCGTTCCGAGCCTTTCAGGCTAGGCCGGTCACTCTATTTTCTTCGCTAACTAGGATGGTGGACATCGCCAAAGAAGTACAGAAGACCGTCCCACAGAATGTGCTGACGGTCAACCTCCCTTCTTCTTTCACAAATGTTCTTGACACGGTGAGAAAGTCAAATGGACTATAGCCTCTGGAAATATAACGCCGACCTGACTAGGTCTGCCTGACAACAACGTTTCAAGGGTTTGCCGAATCATTGGCAAAGCCGCGTGGTAATCTGCTTTCGTCACGATAATATGTTTTGTTGTTAGTACCGTCAACAGTATCATCTACCCTAATTTTTCCCCGGCCGAGACCTGTGCCCTGCTGTCCGAGATGTTATGTACAAATACTAGGGATGTAAACCAACTTTGATATCATGTGTGGCCAGCCTCCCGCACTTCTCAGCTCGCCAGTGACCTCAGGACTCGGAAAGACGAGCGCTATTTGTAAAATACTAAAATAAGGAGCGCGTATCATATCTCTGACCCGGAGCACACCAATAATGACATCACATCCATGTACGTCACCAACTCGCCGTGGGCTGAGATACAGTACGTCTTGATCTTGATCGTTGGGCCGGACCTCTGGTGAAAATAAATAGTGTTCGATATAAGCATTGGATAGGAGGCTGTTCTCATTTCACTGACCGGGTTTGGCCCGACTGCCATGGCAGTCAGCCCTATCCTCCAACTCCACAAATCAGCAGTAGCTAGTAACTGTTCGAGATACCGCATCGTCTGTAACAAGGCGTGGTGATAACTGAAAGGGCACTTACTGAAATAAGCGATTGATGTACCGTAGTTGTACCGTGATCGTTGTACCGTGATCGGAAATGCTTTGGAATATCCCGGCCCGGACTAACCTCCCATCCGGGTCAGTCCGGGTCCCAGTCGAATCCCCCCAAATCGAGGCCCGCCAAGAACTCTCGGTGGGGTGCTACGCAGGCATATAGCATGCAGAGCGTTTAGGTCTTCCTTGAGTAGCGGTGATGTTTCCATACATCTTATCGCACCAAATAAGATGCGCCTGAGATGTCGAGATCTTGGTCGAGATAAGTGATCGTACGATTCGTACCAGTTAGACACTTCACACTGTGGTCCAATTCACGGTTGCAAAACCTGACCAATGATATTTCAGGATTGAATTGGAATACATTGTAAAATACCCACGTGCATATCGTTGTCAACGCCGCGGCTTTCAGTTTGCACTCCTTTTGTATACACGTGGCCTTCTTACCACATGGGCTCTCCTGTCCGCCATACCGTGTAGCTGCTTGTCGTGTCATCCTTTCCGGACTGGAGCTGCTTGTGGGGAAATTCGGGTTTGTGGGAGAATACCTCATTCCGAAGGGGTAGAAGAAGGTCTCAACTACGTGGGAAAAACTGGTCCGGAAGATCCTTCCTTATTATTCGACCCTGGGCCTTACTAAGAGGGCTTTAACACGACTCACACGCATCCTTCTCTTCAAGCTCTAAGGCCTACAGCCTAAGGTCCCGAAAAACTGAGTGTCTTGGCGCCCCGCCATGTGCCCACCCGATAAGAGTCTTTGATTTTATATCTTCACGGCTTCAGAACTCCGTCTGCAGACGACAGTGTTACTGTACTCCGCTTCCCACCGCATTCGGGATCATTCAACCGGCATGAGATCCCAAAAGTTGCCGCCATGTGGTACACAGCGACGTTCTCATGACATTTTGTCGGCGTATATAACCTTGCTGTCCTCATGTCTCTCCCTTCTGTACGGCAGCTGTAGTAGCAGTTGCCTGCGCTGAACACCATCATCTAGTACCATGCGCATATCCGCACCGTTCGGCTTCTTCTTGCTGGCCGCCTTCGCCAGTGTCGCCTCCGGAGCTCCGCGGACCCTCAAACTCCGACAGAGCATCGCGCCCCCACGCAACTGGGTCGATCTAGGTCGTGCCCCACCCACCCACGTCATCCCGCTGCGCATTGCCCTTCCACAACCGCGCTTCCCAGAGCTCGAGGAGCACCTCACTGAGATCAGCGATCCGTTCCACGAGCGTTATGGAGAACACCTGTCAAAGGAGGATGTCGAGGCACTTGTGGCGCCGCATCCGAGCAGCGTCAATGCCGTTCACGAGTGGCTAGAAAGCCATGGAATCCGGAAGGAGGCGTGTCACCGGTCGCCTGCAGGCGATTGGGTCACGGTGCGCCTGCCTGTTGCGCAGGCGGAGAAGATGCTCGGAACGGTGGGTCACTACACCTCATTCATTTGCGCCGAAGCCCAACTAAGCGCACATTATAGGAGTTCCGTATGTGGAAGCACACTCAGGACGGCGACGTCCTCGTGCGTACGACCGAATACAGCCTTCCCGCACACCTCGACAAGCACATTGAGCTCATCCAGCCGACGACGGCTTTCAATCGCGCCAAGGGGCAACATACCACGTTCCGGTTCTCTTCTGTTCCTGATGTAGCCCCTTCTTCCCTCTCAGATGACAAGATCTCTGTGGAAGGGTCGGGAGTGACCGTCGACCCGAGCTGCAACACGACGATCACGGTTTCGTGTCTCAAGCAGCTCTACAACGCGGTTGGTTACGTCCCTAAGGCGACAAACAAGAACGCGATCGCCCTCACGGGCTATTTGGAGGAGTTTGCCAACTTTGCTGATTTGCAGCAGTTCTACGCGGATCAAGTCCCAGCAGCGGTCGGTTCGTCTTTTGATGTCGTGCTCATCAACGGTGTGTGTTACACTGCCTCTTCGCCTCCTTTCTTGGAAATCGGCTAAATGGTCCGAAGGTGGTCAGAATAATCAGACCTTAGATGAGGCTGGCCCTGAGGCCGATTTAGACGTGCAGTTTGGACTTGGCATCTCGTTCCCAACCCCTGGCACGTTCTATTCGACAGGTGGAAGGCCGCCATTCATCCCAGATGCGAACACGCCAGAAAATACGAATGAGCCTTATCAGGATGTAAGTGCCCATTCCCACCTCGAGGCTGATACCTGATTCTAGTTGTATGCTAGTGGCTTGACTTCATCTTAGCGCAGCATAAGATCCCACAAGTGATCTCTACGAGTTACGCTGATGACGAGCAGACTGGTGAGGATAAGCACCGTCCGCCAGTTACAATCGTTGACTCACTTCCGTCACATATAGTCCCGGTAGACTTCGCGCGTCGTGTGTGCGGAGAGTTTGCTCAACTTGGTTCTCTTCCTTTTTCCGCCGTCACGTGATATACTCAATTTAGGATCAACAGGGGCACGTGGTGTCTCTCTGTTGTTTAGTTCGGGCGATGGCGGCGTTGGGGACGGTGACCCTGACCCTGCGACACAGACCTGCTTCACGAATGACGGCAAGAACCAGACCAAATTCATCCCCCTCTTCCCTCCGAGTTGTCCCTTGTAACCCCGCATCACTTTTTCTGTTGCGTTCGTGATTAATTCCCTGCTGGCGGCACACAGCGTGACCGCAGTCGGCGGTACGGTCCATATTCCAGAAGTCGCTGCTGACTTTTCAGGAGGCGGCTTCAGCAACTATGTGGGCCTTGTTTCATCCCTTGCGCCTTGTCCATCTGACAGGTGCACACAGTTCCTACGACCGATCTGGCAGCAGGTAGCCGTAGGCAAGTTCTTAGCATCGCTACCGAAGGGCACCTACGCGGGGCTCTTCAATCCCTTTGGACGCGTATGGGCCCTCCATTTCCCTGATAGATTTCTGAACCTGTGAATGCCTTATTGATAGGCAATCCCGGACGTCTCAGCGCAATCAAATTTCTTCCGGATCTTCTTCCAGGGACGCGCGGTGCACATTGGCGGTACCTCAGCGGCTGCACCGTCGTTCGCTGCTTTCGTCGCCCTCCTGAATGACGCGCGGATCGCCGCGGGCAAGCCCTCGCTCGGCTTCCTTAGTCCGCTCATATACGCGTTGAATGGCGTAGGATTCCATGATATCACGGCTGGAAACGCGCCAGGATGCGGTACACCGGGGTTCAACGTGAGTGGATCCCAGCTCATCCTGGATTGGCGTACGTATGGCTCTGAACATGTGGTTAGGCGACTGCAGGGTGGGACCCTGTGACAGGATTCGGAACACCCGATTTCGGGAAACTGAAAGATATTGTACTGAAATTTTGATGAGCGGTTTCATGGCCACCATGTATTTACACACTATTCCTGGTACATTTCCAACCACGGACAGGTACTGAAGCGATTGAGGATAGCCCACCACCTAGAACAAATCTGATCACCTGAGAAAGTAGAGTCGCCCCAACCCTTGTTTCTGCAAGTACCGGGACGATCGAGGAGAAGCTAGCGAAGTAGGCTGCACGTGCTCATCCCATTTTTCCGTGGCGCTATCCGTCCGCCCGGGGTGTTCGGCTAGTTCGAGGAACCAGAAGGCCATTATTTTCCCCGCCACGCACGCACGTTCCATGGGATCGGTGACGGGGCCCACGTCTTCCGACACTCTTCCGACCCTCACCGACTCGCTCCGGGACGGCCCCGCCCACCCGTCGCGACCTCGCCTCTTTCACGCAAACCCGATCGAGAAGCACTTCGTGCTTTTGCCCGCTCTTTGTACAGTCTCCCAATTTATTTGGGAGTTGCTAATTGTAAGTATGTATATGAACCAACACACTCCAACTTACCGTGCCACACGCCGTTTCCTTCCGACGCCGCACGGAACCCCTCCACGGATAGTAGCAGAGCAGTGACACGGACAAAGTAGAAGTGGTCAGCCTTGGTAGAGTCTTGGCGGTGCAGTGGCTCGAGGTCATCGGGTCGGGCGATCAATTCGTCACGATAGCTGTGTCGGAGTACCTCTGGTGGAAAGAAAAGTGCATATACTTACAACGTTCGATACAAGGACGACAACCACGTCAGTCTTCCGATTCCCATCACCTGTGTCGGGCTTAAAGCTGCACGAACCTCTTGTAATTAGTAACTATTCGAGGTACCCCATCGTCTACAACAAGGCGTGGCCCGGTAATAAAGGGAACCTATGGAAATAAGCGATTGATGTACTGTTCTCGAAATGTTTTGCGTAGCCCGTCCTACCCTCACCCCTTCTTCCCTCCTACCCACCAACTTGAATTTGAGGCCCGCCAGGAACTCCGGGTGGCGATACGCATGCAGAACGTTGAGGTCTTCCCTGAGCAGCGACGATGTTGCTACTAGTATACGCCTGATCGCGCCAAATAGGATTCGCCAGGGGATGTCAAGATAAGTACTAATAGTACCAGATACTTGACCAGATATACCCTTCACACTGTGGGCACTATCTTTTCACAGTTGCAAAAACCTGACCAATTATATTTCAGGATTTAATCAATTCAATTGATTCCTGGCCTTCTCGTGGGACTCGTGGGAACGAGAATAAATTGTAAAATACCCACAACGTAAGCGCGTACGTACCGTTGTCAACGCCACGGCTTCGCGCCTTACAAGTGGCCTTCCTACCAAATGGGTTCTCCTTTTAGCCATACCGCATGCATCCCTTCCAGACTGGAGCTGTTTGCGGGGAAATTTGATCGGTTCATGGGAAAATCCTTGGGAGAATCCCTCATTCGAAGCCTGGGTTAGCGACCACACATGAGAAAAAGCCTGTCCGGAAGGTCCTTCCTTATTCGTCAGCCAGTGTTCCCGGGGCTTTAACAGCACCACACACATCCTTCTCTTCAAATTCTAAGGCCTAAGGTCCCGCAACACGGACTCATTGGCTCCCCGCCATGTGCCCGCCCAATAAGAGTCTTTGCTTTTATATCTTCACGACTTCAGAACTCCGTGAATGTCGGTTGCAGACGACAGTGTGTTGCTGTACTCTACTGCCCACCGCATTCGGGAGTCAATCAACCGGTTTCGTTACATCTATCTTCGGACCATGGGATCCCGACACGTTGTCGGCACGTGGTACACCCCTACCTTCTCATGGCATTTTTGAAGCAGACTGCCACTCGTCGGCGTATATAACCCTGCTGTCCTCATGCCTTTCCCTCCTGTACGACAGCTGTGTTAGCAGTGGGCCGCACCGAGCACCACAAACTGCTCACCATGCGCGTATACGCCCTTTTTGGCTCCCTCGTTCTAGTCGCCTTCGCCAATGTCGCCTCCGGAGCTCCGCGCACTCTCACACTCCGACAGAGCATTGCACCCCCACGCAATTGGGTCGATTTAGGTCGTGCCCCACCCACCCATGTCATCCCGCTGCGCATCGCCCTTCCCCAGCCCCGCTTTCTCGAGCTCGAGGAGCACCTCACTGAGATCAGTGATCCGCTCCACGAGCGTTATGGAAAACACTTGTCAAAAGAGGATGTCGAGGCCCTTGTGGCGCCGCATGCGAGTAGCGTCGACGCCGTCCACGAGTGGCTAGACAGCCATGGGATCCGCAAGGAGGCGTGTCACCGGTCTCCTGCTGGCGATTGGGTCACGGTGCGCCTGCCTGTTGCGCAGGCTGAGAAGATGCTCGGAACGGTTGGTCTTGGTCATTATGCCGTATTTGCGCCGAGGCCCAACTCAACACGTTCTAGGAGTTCCGCGTGTGGAAGCACACTCTGGACGGCGACGTCCTCGTGCGCACGACAGAGTACAGCCTTCCCGCACACCTCGACGAGCACATTGAGCTTATCCAGCCGACTACGGCCTTCAACCGTGCCAAGGGGCAACGCACCACGTTCCGCTTCTCCCCTGCTCCCGAAACGGCATCGTCCCCTCTCCTCAGATGACAAAATATCTGTGGCAGGATCGGGAGTGACCGTCGACGCGAGCTGCAACACGACAATTACAGTTTCGTGTCTCAAGCAGCTCTACAACGCGGTCGACTATGTCCCTAAGGCGATAGATAAGAACGCGATTGCGCTCACGGGCTACTTGGAACAATTTGCCAACTTCGCCGATTTGCAGCAGTTCTATGTGGATCAAGTCCCAGCAGCGATCAACACATCTTTTGATGTCGTGCTTATCAACGGTGTGTATTATGCTGCCTCTTCGCCCTCTCTCTTGGAAATCGGCTGACTGGTCCGAAGGTGGTCTGAATAACCAGACCTTGGGCGATGCTGGAGCCGAGGCCGATCTAGACGTGCAGTTTGCTCTTGGTGTATCTTTCCCAACTCCTGGCACATTCTTTTCGACAGGGGGAAGGCCGCCCTTCAACCCAGATACGGACACGCCAACAGATACGAATGAACCTTATTTAGATGTAAGTCCTCATTCCCGGAGGCCGATTCCTGATACTGATACTAGTCGTATGTTAGTGGCTTAACTTCATCCTGGCTCAGCCGAAGATCCCACAGGTTATCTCTACGAGTTACGGTGATGACGAACAAACGGGTAAGCAGGTACTCCGTCAGTCCGCTCCGGCCTCTTATCGACTCACTTCCGTTTATATAGTCCCTGTGGACTTTGCACGCCGTGTGTGTGGAGAGTTTGCTCAACTTGGTGCTCTCTTCTCTTCGATCTTCACGTAAAGTATGCTGAGGTTGATTAACAGGGGCACGTGGTGTCTCGCTGTTGTTCAGTTCAGGAGATGGCGGCGTCGGGGATGGTGATCCCGACCCTGCGACACAGACCTGTTTCACGAATGACGGCAAGAACCAGACCAAATTCATCCCCGGATTCCCTGCGAGCTGTCCCTTGTAAATCCGCATCACTGTTCTGTATCTCTTACGTTCCTGATTGAATCTCTGCCTGGTGACACACAGCGTGACCGCAGTCGGCGGTACGGTCCATATTCCAGAAGTCGCTGTTGACTTTTCAGGGGGCGGCTTCAGCAACTATGTACGCCATCCTCTTATCCATTTCTTCTTCACACAACTGACAGGTTTACATCAGTTCCCACGCCCGATCTGGCAAGACGTAGCAGTAGGCAAGTTCTTAGCATCGCTACCGAAAGGCACCTACGCGGGGCTCTTCAATCCCTCAGGGCGCGTATGTGCCCACCATTTCTCTTTCAGATAGAGTTCTGAACCCGATGCGTGATTGCCTCATTGACAGGCAATCCCGGACGTCTCAGGGCAGGCAGACTTCTTCCGGATCTTTTTCCGGGGACGCGCGGTGCACATTGGCGGCACCTCAGCGTCATCACCGTCTATTGCCGCGTTTATCGCCCTACTGAATGACGCACGGATTGCCGCGGGCAAGCCTTCTCTTGGCTTCCTCAATCCGCTCATATATGCGTTGAACGGAGTTGGGTTTAACGACATCACGGCTGGGAACGCGCCAGGATGCGGTACACCGGGGTTCAACGTGAGTGCATCCTTGTTCATCAGGGTCTGGCGTATGGCATTGAACACGCGGTTAGGCAACTGCAGGGTGGGACCCCGTTACGGGATTCGGAACACCCGATTTCGGGAAACTGAAAGATATTGTACTGAAATTTTGATGAAGGGTTTCATGGGCACCATGTATTTACACACTATCCCTGGTAAATTTCCAACCACGGATAGGTATTGAAGTAGTTACGGGTAGCCTACCACCCAGAAAAAACCCTACCTGAAAAAGTAGAGTACATATGCGTGAGATCGGGGGCGACGAGCTGGAATTTGACCCCTAGTCGTATTCTGCGTGAATCGCTGCGAGCTCGGAACGAGATTGACCATCTTCTTCTCGAGCATCCCGCGCTGCTCCTTGTCGTCCTCCTGGACTCCTCCAGTACCCGCGCCGGCTAGTGCTGCTCCTTGAACTCATCGAGTAGATCGGAGGACCACGTAAATTCATTTGCAGAAGCTTGTCACATATCTCCTTGTCTTCTGCGAGCACCTGCACGAACGGGAACTATAATGCTCGTATAAATCAAACGCTATATCATCAGTAGGAATTGAGACTCGGAGCACCATTTACCGTGACTTTGCGAGCATGCAACGTTGGACCTATAGTACTTCACATTATCGTGTTGCATCATAAGATTTTCCGATAAATAAGAGGGCCTCTGGATTGGTAACGGTAAGGTAGATGCGACAATGTGGTGCTACATGCTAGTCTACACCACCGACAGCACAATAGTCCAACAACAGCCGCATGATCTCGTTTTGCCCCCTCGATGACGCAATCTGAAACGGAGTCAGACCTTTATCATCTTCTACATCTACACTGACGTATGCACCGTGCCGGAGTAGTAGTCGCACGACATCTGCCACAGGCACCTGCCGAGATAATGCCAGGTGCAAAGGTGTCGAGTAGCTCCTATCGTATGCGTTGACATCCGCCCCGTGCTGGATTAGTACCTGCGCAGCATCACCATGAAACCAGGACGACGCCAGGTGCAAAGGCGTAGAGTGGTTCGCATTCCGTGCGTTGACATCCGCTCCATAACGGATTAATAACGACACAGCTCCAGCATTCCCCTCAGACGATGCGAGGTGCAAAGGCGTCGAGTGGTTCTGGTCCCGTGCGTGAACATCTGCCCCATGTGCGGTTAATACAAGTGCGGCTATAGCATTCCGCGACGACGCCACATGCAAAGGCGTCAAGTTATTCCGGTCTGATGCGTTGACATCCGCCCCGCGCTCGATTAAAAGTTGCACAATTTCGGCATGAAATCGGGACGCCGCCAGAAACGATGGCAACGAGAAGTGACCTGCTGAGGCCATAAGCAAAGGTGTCGAGCGGTTCGCATCTCGTGCGTTGGGATCAGCCCCGTGCCGGAGCAATAGCCAAACAATAGTATTATACCCTCCGGACGACGCCAGATGCAACGGCATAGAGTGGTTCGCATTCCGTGCATTGACATCCGCCCCATAACGGATTAATAACGTCACAGCTCCATCATTCCCCTCGGACGACGCCAGATGCAAAGGCGTCGAGCGGCTCCGATCCCGTGCGTGGGGATCCGCTCCGTTTTGGAGCAATAGTCGCGCGATTTCGGCATCCTCCCGGTATGAGGCCAGGTGTAAAGGCGTCGAGTGGTTCTGATCTTGTGCGTGTAAGTCTGCCCCATGCTGGAGTAATAGCTCAACAGTTTTAGTATACCCCCTAGAGGATGCCATATGCAAAGGCGTCGAGTCGCCCTGATCCCGTTGCGTTGACACCTGCCCCATGTTCGATCAAAAGCCGCACAGCTTCAACGTTCCAGTTGCATGACGCCAGATGTAAAGGTGTTGAATGGTTATGATCCCTTGCGTTAACGTCTGCCCCATGCTCGACCAATAGCTGTGTGACCCGGTCTGACCATGACGTCGCATGGCTGCTGTCCTGTACCCTTCATCAACCCACATCAATAGTATCAAAGCTTTTGAACTCACTGGAGACAATGCTACATGCAAAGGCGTCTTGTGACTCCCGTCTCGGGTGTTGACATCCGCCCCATGCTCGACTAATAGCTGCACTGTTTCGGCACTCCCCCAGGATAACGCCAGATGCAATGGCATCGAGTGGTTCCCGTCCTGTGTGTTTATATCTGCCCCGTACTGTATTAATAGCTTCACAGCTTCAGTATTCCCTTTTGACGACGCCAGATGCAAAGGCGCCGAGTTGCCTTGATCCCGTGCGTTGACATTCGCCCCATGCTCGATCAATAGCTGCAGACCCTTGGATCTGACGATGACATCCAGTGGCCATCGTACTGTCACATCCATCAACCCAGTGCTACATCATGAATCAGGACTGGTACTCACCGGAGACAATGTTAGGTGCAAGGGCGTTGTGGCTCTTATCCCATGCGTTGACATCCGCCCCGTGTTCGATCAGT
>JAKELL010000357.1:0-47266 GCA_021524915.1 Lactarius akahatsu
ATCTCAGCAAACGCAAGCGCCTTTGGTGACACTCGATCAGCCCGAGCCCGCGTACACATCAGCAAAACCAGATTTAACTAGCTTAACTAGTGGTTACTAGGGGGAAGCTAGTGACAATATATTTGGGTGTTACTAGCCTCGGCTAGTGCCCACTAGTAACATTTTGTTTTCCTGATGCACGTTGTCCAACACATTGCAACCCTTGGCATCTCCTTCCCCAATTCATACTCATTCGCTCGCACCCTTGGCTGTTGCTGATGTCCCCAAGATCTCTTCTATACACCCTTTGTCTTCAATCATGCCCACATTGTCATCCACGCCCCCATTGTCGTCCTTGATTTCGCCCCCATTTGTACCCTTGGTGACGGAACATCAGTCTGAGCCCGAGCCCGCACCCACATTGCTCCCTTCCATTCCTACACTGCCAATCACCCCTTCGCACGTTCATTCGGCTATTGACACTTTCGCATCCACGCCCTCATCTTCATCTTTGTCCAGGTTCTTGCCCTCTCATGCACGTTTGGCAACAGAAGATCAGCCTGAGCCTGAGTCTGCGTCCACGCCTCTGATCACCTTGTCACTTATTCCTCCATTGACCCATCTGCCTTCTTCCCTGAGTATTGATGACATCCCCAAATGCTTACCTTCAGCAATGGCCGATCAGCCTGAGTTCGAGCACGAGGCTGCGTCTACGTCTATGTCAGTTCCCTTGTTATCGTTGCCCCTTTCAACGTTCTGTCCTTTGTCTCCGCTTTCGTCCACATTCCTACCATCCCTGGTGACATCAGTAACAGAAGAGCAGCCCGAGCCCAAGTCCGAGCCCACGTCGACGTCTGAGAGTCCAGCCTCGAAGTTTGGTCTATCCCCATGTATGCTGCCACTCCCTCTTGACCAGACGCTTGCACCCCTCCTTTTGTCGCCAATGCTTTCGTCCTTGCCTCTGCTGGAGACTTCAACACTAGACTCGCTGCCTGTCGCTCTGTCACCCGATCAATCACTCAAGTTGTCTCTGTCGGAATCCCTCCCTAGACCTTGCGAATTTGAGTCTACTCCCGTATCTGCTGTCGATGTCGCCCCGCTGAGTTCTGAGTCCCCGGAGTTTTCCGAGTCTGAGTCATCACAAGGCGAACCCATTCCTTTCCTCGTGTCACCCAAAACACCGCCAAACGCGCCCATTTCGCCCCATTCAATGCCACCGCAATGACTTCCTGAACTCAAGACGATCGGCTCAATTTCCATCCAGCTCCAAGTCACGCCAGCACCAGTCTCGCCAGAGATTCTTGCTGTTCCGCAATTGCAAGAACTTCCAACGGTCCATGAAGTCTCATCAATGTTTGTGCCTCCCCTCACGCCCTCACCCCCACTGCTTCTGTCTCGCTCCGGCCTTGCTCAGTTCAACTTCGCACTTGCTCTCGTCACAACGGCAGCCCTTGTTTCGGCATTCTTCAACATCTCAGTGTCTCTTCTCTCCCACACACACAAGTTTTTGAGCAAGTACTTGAGCAAGTATGAAGACTTCGGTAACAGTCAGAACGGCATCCTTGAGGCACGCAACATTCCTGCACAACAACTTCGACTCAGGCAGTCCACGCCCCACGCCTTATGCTTCGTTTTCGACCCAGGAGGCCCAGCTTCGAGTTCAAGCTTCGACTATTCGGGACACAAAGACCCGGCAGCAACGCCAGCGCAAGTCGAAGACACGCAGCTTACACACACCATCACCTTCGCCATTCCCATTCTAGTCGACAATCTCATCGTTTTTGATCCCGGAGGTGGAGTGTTCGAGTTTGAGCCGGCACATGAAGACTTGGCAACGTTTGACAAAGATGTGCAGCGACATTGTCTTCACGCAAGAGGCCACTGTGGTGACTCACTGTCACTCGACAGTAAAGGCACGACGGATGTGAAAGACCGGGGGTGGTGGAGGGCGCGGGGCAGGGCACAAAGGCGATTGTGATTGGGACGACTTGGCTCGACTTAGGCAATGGAGTGGCGCTTAGTGGAAGATCGTGTCTTCGCAGCTGAAGGGGCACAGGGGCAGGAGTCAAGGCAAGTGGGGAATGTCACAAGTGGACAGTCTGAGGGACTGTCCGTTCTATTGCGCTGGCTTATATACCCAGAGGGATGGTCTGTGCGTAAGTTTAGGGCAGGCTTAAGGTCTGCCCATGGGTACTGCGGAATACTGCGGAATGGAACATTCCAGTAACATCTAAATATAGTGTCCAATGGGAAAATCAGGATAGTATCGTACGACTGCTCCGCAGTCGATGACGCCATATGACGTGACTGCTCCGCAGTCCAATCAGAATAATCGTAGGAGTGGTGTGGTACGACTGCGCCGCAGTCGAGTTGGTCATAATGATTTGACTGCTCCGCAGTCCAATCAGATAAATCCAAGGAATGGTACAACTCTCAGTCGTCAGGTGACTTGATAAACGATGGGAGATCACGTGACTCATCACGTGATCGTCGGAGTACGAAGTTCAAACTCCGATTTCGGATTTCCCCTTTAGGAAGATGATTAGATAAGACCGGGCCGGTGCGGACCGGTCTTAGACGCCCGAGTCACGACCCAAGTTTCTAGGTTCGTGACAGTGTCCCCTTTTTAACGCCGTGCTGCACCGACAGCACTGGTTGACTTTGGATGAGGGGCACGGGGGTGGTCCTTGTGGAACTTCTGGACCAGTTCTTGGGAGTGCGTCATGCGGGATGAGGGGAGCCAGGAATTCTCAGAATCAGGATATCCTTTCCACTTGATAAGGTAAAGTATCCCTTTCTTGTTGGGTGATACTTTGGATTGTAGGACTGCTTCAACTTCGTAGTGTTTGTCCTCTCCTTGGATGATCTCGGGGGGGGGTCGGGTGAAGTTGGGTCCATGGATATTATTCTCCTGATATGGAGAGATCAAGGAGTTGTGGAAGACTGGATGAATACGCCATGTTTTTGGGAGTTGGAGTTTACAATTAACTCCCCAGGTGGATAAGACTTTAAATGGGCCATGGTGTCTTGGGGCAAGTTTGGGTTTGGGGTGTGTGGTGTGGATATCGGTTCCTTCCAACCAGACTAAATTTCCGGGTTTGAATTCCTGTGTTGGAACTTGTGATTTGGAATTTCTCATGATCTCTGCTGCCACTTTTAGTGCTGCGGTGACCTCAGATCGGATTTGGTTCAGGGTTTTTAGCCGGTCTTCGGCTGTAGGGATGTTGGTAGTGAAGTGGATGGGGGGAATGAATTCGGGTTTGAACCCGTACCACACTTCGAAGGGTGATTTCTTGGTAGCACTGTGTTGTCGGACATTGTGTGCGAATTCCATGAATGGAATCAAATCTGCCCAGTTATCTGCTTGGAAGTTGCAGAAAACGCGAAGGTATTGTTCGAGCTCTTGATTGACTCGCTCGGTTTCTCCATCTGTCTGTGGATGGAACGCAGTTGACATGGTGGATTTTACTCCCAGTTTGCTCCAAACTTCTTGCATTACTTTAGATGCGAATTGGGGTCCTCTATCCGAAATTACTTGTTGGGGGAGTCCGGTTCTTCGCCAGACTTGTTCCAGGTATAACTTGGCAGTTTCATCAGCCGTGATGGTTTTGTTACAAGGGGCAATGATTGTTGCTTTGCTGAGGCGGTCTACAACTACAAATAATGTGTCGTAGCCAAGAGATATGGGGAGGTCGGTAATGAAGTCCATAGTGATAATTCCCCATACTTCTGTAGGAATTGAATTGGGTTGCAGGGGTACTTGGGTTCTGGGCTTGATTTTTGTTGATTGACAGATAGCGCATCCATCTACATAGCTTTTAACGAAGCTGGACATTCCTGGCCACCAGAAATCTCGGGATATCAGCTCGTAGGTCTTCCATCTTCCTGGGTGTCCTACAGCAATATGGTCATGGTATTGTTTAACGATATCTCTTCTTAGGTCGTCGTTTTTGGGCACATAGACTTGTCCGCGGAATAGGATGATTCCATCTTCTAGATTCCACTCTTCTAGTCCTTTGGTGAGTGAACGCGGGCCATTTTTCAAGAGGGTTTCCAATGCCATGCTAACTTCTGTATCGTATGTTTGTGTACTTCGGATGTGTTGCCGTAGGGTGGTGTTTCCTAAGGCTGTGATAGTTGTTCTTTGCACGGCATTGACTTGGAAATATTTGGTATCCAGGAGTATTCGTTTTTCATCTTCATCCGCTATCCCCTTTTTATGATCTGGACGCCTGGACAGTGCATCGGATTTGTTTTGGCTGCCCGGTTTGTGGATGATGATGAACTGGAACTGAGACAGAAACAGCGCCCAACGGGCCTGTCGACGGGAGAGTTTTTGCTTCTTCATAAAGTAAGCCAGATTGTTGTGGTCGGTCCACACTTCCGTGGTATCGCTTCGTCCTTCGAGGTAGTGTCGGAATGCATGGAAAGCGTGGATGATTGCAAGGAGTTCTTTGTCGCAAATCTCGTAGTTGCGCTCCGCAGGAAGGAGAGATTTCGACAAAAAGGCAACGGGATGCCAACGGTCTAAGGCATCGGGTTGTTCCAGAATAGCCCCTGTTGCAAAGTCACTGGCGTCGGTGATGAGTCGGAATGGCTTGGAATGATCAGGAAGGGATAAAACAGGGGCCTGTGTGAAAGCATTGATCAGGGTGCAGAAAGCATTTTCCGCCGTGGTATCCCAAGAAAAGAGCACAGCTTTCTTGGTCAGGTCGAAGAGTGGGCGGGCGACGGTGGAATAATCTTTGATGAACCGTCGGTAGAAGTTACAGAAGCCTAAAAACGCTTGGACTTGTTTGACTGTACGCGGGACAGGCCAATCAGTAATACCAGCCACCTTGGCTGGGTCCATGGAAACTTGGCCGTTGGAAATCACGATTCCAAGGTATTCGACAGAGGTCCGAGCAAATACGCATTTCTCAGGTTTCAGGTAGAGGTCGTGCTGTTCCAAACGCTGGAGCACGTCGTGGGTCAACACAGTCAGGGAGTCGAGATCTTCCGTGAAGATGAGGATGTCATCGAGGTAGACTACAACATGTCCACCATCGATCAGGGGTCCGAAGAGCTGGTTCATGAACGTTTGGAATGTTGCTGGTGCGTTGCAGAGACCGAAGGGCATTACGGTCGGTTCGAAAAGGCCGTGGGAGGTTTTGAAAGCGGCCTTGTACTCATCACCCTTGCGAATCCGGATGTTATTGTAACCCCACCGGATGTCCAACTTGGTGAAATAACGCGCGCCGTGAAGTTTGTCGATTAACTCGGGAATGAGGGGGAGGGGCGCCGCGTTCTTAATGGTGATGTCGTTTAGAGCCCGGTAATCTTGAACCGGATGGAGCTTTCCATCCTTCTTGTCGACGAAAAAGAAGGGACAGGCCATGGGGGACTTGGAAGGGCGGATGTAACCTTTCCGCAGATGTTCAGAGATGTACTCCTTGAGTGCATCAGCCTCTTTAGGTGTCAGGCAGTAGATGGAACAGTTCTTTAAACTCGCTCCAGGTTTCAGATCAATCGCATGATCCCAGGGTTGGTGCGCAGGCAAGCGGTGGGATGCTTCCTCGCTGAAGACTCGGGTGTATCGCTGGAAGTGACTCGGAATGTGGTCCGTGGAAGGTTTAGGGGCAGTCTTTGCCGCTAATTTGGTACTCGTGGTGAACTTTGCTCGAATGGCCAAGTGGTCGTACTTGGGAAAACTGTGGCTCCACAGGAATGGCTCAATAGCCTCTTGAAAGAACGTGCATTCTACAGGTTCTGTTGCATCAGCAGTCGGGATTAAAGCGTCGTTCGTTTGTTCGGGTTCAGGTTCCAACTCTAGAATGTTGATTGTTGTGTCTCGGGTTTGGGGTGTCTGGGAGGAAATGACTACGGCCTTTGTAGACAAGGTGCAGTGGCTTGGGCACCGCGTGAAGGCGAGCTGGGGTCTTGACCAGTCGATTTCGGGATTATGTGTTCGGAGCCCATCCGTTCCTAGGATTATGTCGTGCTCCCCTAGAGTGGTGACGTAGAGTTCAACCAATTCATCGTGGTAAGCGTCGTTCGCCATTCTGATTCGTAGCTTCTGGATTGTGGTATGCTTGACGGAGCCCATTTTGTTGGGTGAGCCATCCACATTTCTAACCGGTAATGGTTTAATCAGGGTTCGAAGGGTTAAGTTGTTTGCATGTGCAAACCCATCATCTATGATGATGCCCTCCGCGCCACTGTCCAACAGGGCACGGGCACTGATTTCTTTGCCAGATTGTTTTCCAACTAGTGACACTCGCAGTATGATAGAGGGGGCTCTCCTATTTCGTATCGTATGGGCTGGCACAGGCTTGTTACCGAGCGTGTCTAGTAGGGAAAAAACGCTAACGGCGTTACTGGCTATCAAACTTCCTATCGACAGTGCTTCGAAGGAAGGGACTAAAAATCCTCGTTTATAGGTGCAGAGCGTGGGTGCGTGTCTGGGAGTATTTCTCGATACATAGCTCCAATTTGAGCTGGGTGATCCACAGGGGTTTCCTCTTGATCGTGATCTTCATCGATGAAGGTGCCTCGTGCTCTGGCATTGTTGGGATTGGAACGGCTGCCTTTGGCCCTCATGGCTTGGGTTTTGGAATGGCATTCACGGAGGATGTGGCCTGGTTGGCCACAATACAGACAAAGCTTGTTTTGGAAGCGTCGGTTTCGTTCTTCCTTGGTAAGTTTCCTTTGAGGTTTTTTGGCACCAGAGGAAGTAGCATCAATATTTAAGCCGCCTTCTTCTGTTAGGATAGCTCGTCCAAAAGCAGGTTTTCCAGTATTGCTACGCGAAGATGGGTTTCGTGGGGAGGAATCAGCGTATAGTTTATATACGCGGTCGAATTCCCTGGCTTTGTCGACCAAGGCTTCCAGTGTTGTTGGGATTGGGGAGATACCCATGAGTTTCATATGGAGGGCCGTTGGGATAGCCTTTCTAAAGGCATGCATCTGGGTTTGTTCATTTGCACCGCTTCTGGTGGCATGGGTGGACCATTCTTGGTACCATTCATTGAACGGGCAATTTCCCATTTTCATGGTATACATCAGGTTGGTGGCTTCCAACGCGGTATGTGCTGGGATGAAGTGTTTGTCAAAATCTGATTTGAATGTAGCCCATGTTCCGAAGGAGATAGCTGCTCCTGCAGCTGGGTTCAAAGCCTTGTGTTGTCTATCCTGGGCCCACTCGCCTGCCGAGGTGCCTGCTTTAAAGTATGTCAGGGCTGCTGAGACTTTCTTTTCGTCGGTGTCAAAGACAGGTCCATTGAGGTGAAAGTAGTTTTCTAAGTTATTCCAGAAAGCTTCTGCTTTGCTGGGTTTTCCATCAAAGGGTTCTGGTGCTGCACCAAGGATTTTTGCAGGGTTTGCCGCCATGGGGTTTATTGCTAGGGGTCCTGGAGGGGAGTATGAAGGGAATTTGGGAAGACGAGGCACTTGGGGTGAAGGCGATCAGGATTGTGGGGGTGCTGTTGCTTGATGGGTTAGAGGTGGGGATGGTAGTCTAGGGGGGAAATTTATGGAGGTGGTGGAAATCAGATGAAGCCGACTGGGGCCGGGTGTACTTGGGAGTGGACCAGGGGATATGTGAGGGGAAGAGGGTTGTGAAGCTACTCGGGATACGAGACCAGTGAGTCGTTTAGTAGTGTCATCGAGGATTCGTGAAACTTCTTCTTGTTCACTATCGGAATCGGGGGCGTTGGAAGGACTCAAGGGAGTGAGCGATTTTTCACTATCTGATTGTTCTTCAGAGTCGGAAAATCGAACTGCGCGGTTATTGCCGTATATCCAACGGGAGTGGGCAAAGGACCAGGATACTCTCTTTTTCTTGAAGGATCCACAGAGGATAGTCCAATCTAGTTTTCGAATTTTTCGAACGTGGGGGAAGACCTGCTCCAAGTCTTGGATTGTAAGATGTTTCTGGGTGATGACGTGTGTCCACGGATAGTGACCGTTTGGGCTGGTGATGGGTTGATTGTTGAAAGTGGCATAGATGAGGTTGTCAGTGATGGAAAAGTAGGGGTCCAGGAAATATACAGGGATAAGGTCTTGTTCGTCGGTGGTGAGGTCTCTTTTTTCGCTCATTCACTGGGGACGTTGATGTATTAGCGAGACGTTCCAACTTGTCTCGTTCCAAGGGTAAAAAACTTGATATGCGGGGCGGAGGATTGCTCGATCCGGTTGGTTTCGCCTTTGTTGACAACGAATCCACTGGTATTCTTCGTAAATACCAAAGTGGGTCAGGGTAGTTTTACTTCGCCACAAGAAGTTTGGAAGTTTAACGGGCTTGAGGTGATGTCTTGTGCTCGAGTGAGGGGTGATGCGAGGATGAGGGTTTGTTGCGGGTACTTGTCGTATTGAAGGCGACAATGATTCTTGAAAACGTCAAGTTCTCGGGGGGTTCTTGTGGGTAGCTGCTCTGAAACGAAGATGGCCTCAGGGAGGTGACAGTGAAGCTCTCGGGGTTGGGTTTCTAGGAATTGAGCCTCGTCGCTACTTGTCGAATGTTGTCTTGCAACTGGGTTACTTGGGAGTGTTGGATTGCTTGGTCTGTTTGGGTAGATGCTTGGGTAGACTGGTTCACTTGGTCCGCTTTGGATGGTTGGATGAGGAGTTGTTCGAATAGTTTGTCAGGGTCCTGTAGGTCTTCTTGGGATAACTGGAGAGTTGTCGTGTGATGAAATGTGGGAATTTCTTGCTTGGAAGCGTTGATGGGTTTGTCGTCGGTGGGAGGAAGCCAGAGTGATAGCCCAATTTGTTATGGGTTCCAGGATTTCTTGTATTTACACTCGTAAAGTGTCTGATGGTTTTTGACTTTTTGCGACTTAGCACTTTTTCTCAAAAGTACCTTGCGACAAAATGATTTTAAAAGTTTGTTACGCTTCCTCTAATTGTAGGACCACAGTTCTACTATTTCTAGGGTTCGTCTCGGCTTCCCTATAAGGTAGATGATTGATTCCTGGAGACCACAATATTACGCTTTCTGGGGTAGGGGGGGTGTCGGGCCTATAGCCACAAGTGCACACTTCTCGGCTGCACCAACAGGTTCCTTGATTGGTGGGGTTTCCCCAGTCGTCCGTACTGAGAGAGTCACTGAGTTCTCTGGTTGGGGGGCTGCTTGCAGGAAGGGATAGGCGAGCTAGTAGGCTTAGGGGGTTGGGTAGTCTCCCGGTTAGAAGTTCTACTAGTTCTGGGTCGTTGGGGTCTTCCGGGGGGTCGTGGTAGACGCGCGGGTTAACTAGGTTTTGGTCTGGGTTTGTCAAAGTGGTTTCCCAGGTGGTAGTATTCCAAGAATATGTAAGTTCGGTTCCTTCAGTGATGACTAGGCGAGGAGGGCCGTCTCTGTCCACTACTCGTACTTCGCAGAAGGATATTTGGATTTCTTCGTAGGAAAGACGGAATCGATCAATGTATCGGAAAGGGTTTCCCCACTGGAGTTGCCGGATGATGTAGTCGCGTCGAGGGGGGAATGTAGTTGAACCAAAGGTAGTCGCTCTTTGTCCAGAGGAGTAATTGATCGACTATGATATCTGATAGGTGCCAAAACAGGAGTTGGTCGTTACACCCGTCGACAACGTTTGAAAGGTCTTCAAGAAGGTCGTCGTAGGCTTCTTTCCCTAGGAGTTCTCCAAATTCAAAGATGTTGACAAGTCCTTTGAGTACCAAAGGAGGGTCCATCCAACAGTCAATGCGGGAGCTTTCTGAGAGGTTGTAATAAGAAGACGAAGGGTAGTATCGACGGACTTGTCGATCTCGATGGGTGTTAAATAGGGTACGGGCCCTTTGGATATGTTGTTCGCTGGTTAGTGGAGGGGAGAGGGAGGTAGGTGGAGGCACTAGAATCACTCGATTCTTGGTTGCTTTATCCCTAGTAGGAGAAGAGGGGAACTTACTGCTGCGTTGAGTTGAACCACTCGATTCAATAGTCAAGGCAACAAGTCTATAACCACACTAGTACTTTAGAGTGGTTGCTCGTCGGGAACAACTGGGACAAAGGAGAAAGGATCGGCTGGGACTCGAGGAGTAAGAGTGTGGGCAAGTAGAGAGGGTTGGGACCGAATAAGATCTTCAAAGAAATAGCCCTGATAATGGGCAAAGACTTGTCCGTTGTAAGAGAAGCGAAGATGTCCGTAAGTAGTAATAACACGTCCGTCTAAGAAATCTTGTATTTCTAGGGTTACCAAGGAGTCCGTGTACCCTGCTTTGATAATATTGGGGAGGGGGGCGAAGGTGTTCCTGAGTCCTTCTTGAAAGTCGTACCTTATACTTCCAAGTGGGAGGTCAAGGCAGGGAAGGTCAAAGATGGCCTTTGAACAGATGTACAGGGGGGGGAAGTCGGGGTGGATGAGGGGGTGGATGAGGCGTGGTCTGATGGTGTAGATGTGAGGTGGTGGGATGCGGAAGGGAGTGACAGAAGGGAAGATATGAAGGCTTCGAAGGAGGGAGGGGGCAAGAGGGATACGACGGAAATGTTCTTTGATACTTTCCGAAGCGAGGCGCCAAGATTCTCCTTCCGGAGTATAGATGGCAGTGTATTGGTGGGGGTGGTCTTCTGGGCTGTTTAAGCACGAAGGGGGCAAAAGAGAGGGACGGCAGGGGCGAGGTTCTCTTGTTCGACGTGAGGGGGGCCTGTTCAGCTACTCGCTCGTAGTTGATGGGGGAGTCTGGTGTCAGGACACGAGGGGGGGTGGAGGAGCGGGAAGAGACACGAGGGGGAGCGCTCAGGGGCGTGAGAGGGGGGTCGGTTCCAGAGGGGGGTCAGGGTAGACCAGTTGGGGTGAAGGGGAGCGAGGGTGGACCGGATAGCTACTTGGGTCCGGATATCGAAGTCTGGGCTATATTCCTCCTCGATTTCAGGAGGAGTAGAGGGGCGTGTGATGGGGGACTCGAGGGGAGTGAGAGGGGATTGAAGGAGAGGAGTGTAACGGTCCTTCCGGCCCGTTCGTTGTCACCGACTTGGTTGTTGTCGTCGAACACTGATACAGCCCGAAGTCGTAACGTTTGGAGGCGTTACACGTGGTAATGAAAGACAGAGTCGGCATAAC
Organism: Lactarius akahatsu; assembly: GCA_021524915.1. Classification (NCBI taxonomy): domain Eukaryota; kingdom Fungi; phylum Basidiomycota; class Agaricomycetes; order Russulales; family Russulaceae; genus Lactarius; species Lactarius akahatsu. The sequence continues at coordinate 11,016 of JAKELL010000357.1, forward strand.
AGCACGACTGTAGTGGGAATAGTAGAGGAAGAGGTCGCAGCGGCGGGACAGGCTCTGAGGGCACGCTGAGGAGCAGAAGTACAAGCAGCACTCAAAGTTCTGAGGTAGCAACAGCACACACCGGCAGACAGCACAGTGCGGCAACTACATGACTAGGAGGCAAGTAGGATTGGGGAAGGGGGAATCCAAGATGTTCTAAAGCTGGCGTCTTAGGGACGCTCAGCTCTACTACTTATACCTGTCCAGGGAGCTTTCAAGCTCAGCCTGAACCTAATACCGAGTCACTATGAGTCATGAACCCTAATACAACCGGATCTACTAGCCAATGGCATAAGGCGCTCTTGGCACGAGTCACTGTGAGTCATTAACACGAGGCAGGGCTAGACCCATGACGTCATAACACATGTCCATCGGCAACTGTACGTTACCGGTCCATAATCACAAGCCAACCCGGGCACGTGCTCATCCGGGCTCTTCTGGAACGTTCTAGATGCAGGTCACGTGCCAGGTCACGTGACGGCCCAAACATCGTCTTCTTCGGCAAATGCCGGACTGCTCGCTTCATAACTTCGTTGAAGTTATGAGCTTTGACGGAGCCTTCGGCAATCTCCGATTCTCCCACGGTCACGTGCGAGGGCGCTTGAGGGAAAACGTAACAAGGAGGGGAAGGGGGGCGCGTTGAGCGGAGATGAGAAAGGACCGAGGGGTTGGGGGTTGGCTATCCTCCTGATAATAGGAGGCAGAGTCTCCGTCCCACTGACCGAACTGCAAGAAATCGTAGTCGTAATCGGACACTAGGGACACCCGGGGTCAGGTCTAATTTATGTTAGACTGTCCAAGTGTGGTGACTCACTGTCACTCGACAGCAAAGGCACGACGGATGTGAAAGACCGGGGGTGGTGGAGGGCGCGGGGCAGGGCACAAAGGCGATTGTGATTGGGACGACTTGGCTCGACTTAGGCAATGGAGTGGCGCTTAGTGGAAGATCGTGTCTTCGCAGCTGAAGGGGCACAGGGGCAGGAGTCAAGGCAAGTGGGGAATGTCACAAGTGGACAGTCTGAGGGACTGTCCGTTCTATTGCGCTGGCTTATATACCCAGAGGGATGGTCTGTGCGTAAGTTTAGGGCAGGCTTAAGGTCTGCCCATGGGTACTGCGGAATACTGCGGAATGGAACATTCCAGTAACATCTAAATATAGTGTCCAATGGGAAAATCAGGATAGTATCGTACGACTGCTCCGCAGTCGATGACGCCATATGACGTGACTGCTCCGCAGTCCAATCAGAATAATCGTAGGAGTGGTGTGGTACGACTGCGCCGCAGTCGAGTTGGTCATAATGATTTGACTGCTCCGCAGTCCAATCAGATAAATCCAAGGAATGGTACAACTCTCAGTCGTCAGGTGACTTGATAAACGATGGGAGATCACGTGACTCATCACGTGATCGTCGGAGTACGAAGTTCAAACTCCGATTTCGGATTTCCCCTTTAGGAAGATGATTAGATAAGACCAGGCCGGTGCGGACCGGTCTTAGACGCCCGAGTCACGACCCAAGTTTCTAGGTTCGTGACAGCCACCCTTCTTACCATTGTTTCAGCCCACATTTTCTTCATTTTCAATGTTGAACCCCCCTTTTTTTCTCCCCTTAGATGTAGCTTGACTGGGGACGGTTGTCACGATCCAACAATTGTGCCATTGATTATCTCTGATAATCAGTTTTTCTGGAAAGATCTCAGATTTGGTTCTCATGTTTCAGATCCTTCTATTTTGTTTGTTCTTCAGAATTCTTGTTTCTGCTTCTCATGTTTCAAGTCCCGCTTCTATTTCTGTCAGAATGTTCCGGGTGTTTCAGAGTCCTGTCTTCTGTTCCTGCCAGCTCACAAAATGAGAGAAAAACATAGAAAAATATGATTTCTTGTACAGTACTTAAAGAGCTGTAGCACTCCCTGTATTCCTTGTTCTAGTCTTGTTTAATACAAGCTATTGCCACTACTTGTCCAGCTCTTGTCTATTGTCTTCACTGCTTTACTGCTGCATCTGCATTGACTTGCAGAAGAGCCTGCTTACTGCTGCATCTGTCACTGACAGAAGAGCCTACAGACTGACTGCCGCACTGGTGCGCTGACCTCAGTGTGACCTGGAAGTATCCACATGACTAAGAGGTATTGATGCTGTTGAGAGCCCTCTGCTAGATTGTGAAAACGGTCAAGATTTTGACCCCCCAGGAGGTGTAAGGCCAGCCTTCAGGCTGAGCCCGAAATCATTCATATTTGCACACTCAATCACCTCAGCCACGTGGCCCTTTGTCTACGCTTCTTTCCTCTTATATGCTACCCTTTCTGTTCCTCTTTTACCTTAGCATTAGTGCCCAGTCACCCCTTGTTTTCCCCCTTAACCCAGTGTGACAATCCTGGAAGTCAGGCCCAACCATGGGCACTCAAAGGAAAATCTCACTGATTCTCTTCCCCTTCTCTTGGAGGTAGATCCTCTCCGCCTTCGAACTCACCTAGGACCCTCATGTCCTTACAGCGTGCCCCCTTTCTGGTGGCGTGGCCAAGTGGGAAGGGGAGGGGTGGGGGTGATGCGGAGAGGCAGGGCGGTGTGCCCTCATGCACCCCCCTTCCGCATGAATGGGGAAGGGAGGGCCTGGGGAGAGGGGCGGTGGTGGCAGCTTGCCCTCATGCACACTCCTTCCGTGTGAATGCGAATGGGGGCCGAGGAGAGAGGGGGATGGGGACAGTGGCCTACCTGTGTGCAAATGGGCGGCGTGGACAGGGGACGAGAGGAATGGGACACATGGGGGGAAGGGGAGATGGTGTGCCACCTTCCACACAAACAGGGTGGTGTGGGCAGGGGGGTGAGGAGGGGAAGGGGAGGGGGGCGGCATGCCCTCATGCGCCCCTCCTTTCTACAGGCAAAGGGACTGGGGTCAGTGCGGGAGGGGGAAGAGGAAGGGAATAGGACGGTGGGGAGGTAAAGTTACCCTGTGGCAGAAGCAAGATGTGCCTGCCATGTATGCTGAAGCGCTGACGTGGCATGGCACGTGTTGCTTCCGTCCCAGGGTCAAGAACGATCCACCTTCCTTTCCCCTCCTTTCCGACCCTCTCCTCGACCCCCTTCTCCTCCCCTCGTCTACCCCATTCGCGTTGAATAGGGGATGCAAGAGGGCAGGCCAACGCCCCACATCACGCGCAGAGAGGAGCGCATGAGGGTAAGTTGCCCACCCACCCTTCCTTCCCTCGCATTGACTGCCGCTGCCCCCTTTGCATGCAGATAAGGGGCACACAATGCCCCTTGGCCTCCTGGGCCCTCTCTTCCCCCCCGTCCGCGCCACCACAAGTGGGGCACACGAGGGCATGCCACCGCCCCCCTTTTCCCTGTCCACAGCACCCCATTTGTGTGGAAAGTGGGCACACAAGGGCTCGTTGCCCCCGCCCCTCCCCTTCCCACTTGGCCACGCCACCAGAAAGGGGGCACATGACCCCCCGGCCCCTCCCTTCCTCCCTTGTCCGTGCCACCCCGTACACGCAGGGAACGCGAGGGCACACTGCCACCGGTTTCACCATTCCCCATTCGCACACCACCCCCATCATCCCTTCCCCCTTGGCTGTGCTGCCTGGTTACGTGCAAGAAGGGGGCACGTGAGGGCATTCATGCGGAAGGGGGTGCACGCAGGCATGCTGCCCCATTCGCGTGGGAAGGGGCGCTCGAGGCCAAGCCATGCCCGCCTCCCCACATGTCGCACAGCAGGGCTGGTGCAGTCTCCATGCACCCACATTCACCGTGCCCCCACTCCGTGTTCATGCACCATAGTATGACTTAGACAAAACATAGACATAGCCTAATTAGATAATAAAAATATATTTATTGTTTTGTTATGTTGTGTGAGCATCTTAAAAAAACATATGAGATTTATGTGTAATGACTAAAGACAAAGTGTATGATTAAGGAAATAGCTTTTTTTCAATAAAAGTATTTTATTTGCACTTACTAAGAGTAAAGTTTACTGAGCTCGAATGCTGTTCAGGGATGCCCGTTTTGTAAGGACAGGAAAAGTGTGATGTTCTTGGCACCTTCCTTTTTTGGGATGTCACTGGATGCAGAAAGTCAGTCCCTCATGGTGGCAACATGTGACTCACAGAGTCTCATACTTTGGCCCTTTATATCTTCCCTGGATAATTCTGTAAAAATACAGAAAAATAGGAAAATAATTATGCATCCATGACACATTCCTTGCATGACAGCACAGCCATGATAGCAAGCCAGATGCTCAGGTGTACCTTGACTAGCTCTTGCCTGTGCAGCCACCACACCCATGTGGTCCATATGCCTTGTGCAAGCACCTCATCTACAATGTCCTGCAGTAGGCGCTCCTCACCCACTATGTCAAATGACAGTGCATCACACAGAATGGGGGTCGCAGGGTTCAGCAGCTTTGCGGACACAGATGTGGATGCAGAACGCAGGTGGATGTGGATGATTGGCAAGGCAGGATGTGAGGGGATCGTGATGGCCTCAACTGGGTCAAGAACCACCTGGATCGTGTGCACATTCTCTTGCAGTGTGCTCAGGATCAACAGTGTGTTCTGCAGGATGTTGATGCCCTCTGAGGTGGAGACTGCAAGGAGCGCAGGGACCATGACAGAAAAGATGAATGATGTGCTGTTGATGTGCTGGTGATCCACAATGATATGCAAGCCTGCACAGAATCCCCCCAATGAGTTGAGCGTGTTGGCAACTGACTGATGATCATGTCTATTTGCATGGCCTTTGTGTTGAGCCAACACATGACAAAACAAAACAAAAGAGACACATACAGGGATGTTATAGAGTTCCATAAGACCGCATCCAGTTCAGCCTACTGTGCCAAATGAGATGCTCTCATCGAGAATTAGACAATAGCTTCAGGAAAACCCATGTTTTACTTATTTGTACTTTCTGTTCTTTTTGCTCTTTTAGCAAGGGAAAAAAGCACCCTTTCAGAAAAGTACCAACTACTTAAAAAAAGAAATCCCCTCTTCTTTTTCTTTACTTTTCCTACTTTTTAGGCATATTTCTGGGGATATTTTGGATTTTGGTCTGATTTTGGTCCGATTTTTGAAATTTTGGTCCAATTTATTACCATATATGGAAATTTTCGGACCAAAAAATAAAGTTTGGTCCAATATTTCCATTTTTGGACATTTTATTTTGTCAGTTTTTGGTCATTTGGTACTCTACTTATCCTGTACTTTTTTTGGCAGCTCAGCAAGTAAAAAAAAAAGAAAGAGGGATGTCTTTTTCTTACTTTTTCTACTTGTTTTCTGAAAAGAATGAAAAAGTATGGAAAGTATGAATAAGTAAATACATGGTTTTCCTGATGCTACTTGTACTTGTTTTTCAGCTTGATCTATTCAACAAGTCAGAATGCGACAGTATTGTCTCTGATCGTGTACAACTTACCAGTTTTCAGCTGGAGGCCTCCCAGCAGAGTGGAGAATGCAAACGTGAACGGCAGGATTGCCTCTGGGTGGGCTGTATAAGGTGGAGGCAACAGCAGGATCGTGCCAGTGGCACACATGTTACGCGCATTATGAGTCACATTGCCACTCAGGTGGGGTGCTGTTTGGCTGGGGTGTCAATTGACTCAGAAGTAGATGCAGTAGTGAGATGTCAGCTCTAGCTCACCAACATTGTCAGCAGCCAGTTTGCAGTAGGGACAATGGAGTGGACTGTGACATTGGTAAGATGGTGTGTGAGGGAGAGAAAATGATGAAGATTACAAGGTGTGAAGTAAAAAGTAAAATCCCTGAGGGGTGAATACAGTTTGAAGGGGTGGATGAAGTTGTGAATGTCACAAACCTGTAAACTTAGGTTGTGACTCAAGAGTTAAGACCAATCCGTGTCGGACCAGTCTTATGTAATCAACTTCCTAAAGGGGAAATCCGAAGTCGGAGTTCCAAATGCGTACTCCGACGGTCACGTGACTGGTCACATGATTATCCTATGTTTATCAAGTCACCTGACGACTGAAAGTCATACCACTCTTTGGATTAATCTTATTGGACTGCGGAGCAGTCACACCACTATGGTGTGATCTTGCGCAATCGACTGTGGAGCAGTCGTACAATACTTACAATTATTCTGATTGGTCAATATATTTAGAACCCTTCCAGAAGCTTCCATTGTGCAGCACCTGTGGGAAGCAGTAAGCCTCCCCTAAAGTATGCACAGACCATGTACCCAGGTATATAAGCTAGAGCAATAGAACGGACAGTCCCTCAGACTGTCCACTTGTGACTCGACTCCCACTTGGATAACTCCCTTGTGCTTTTCTTCGCTATTGTCATAGCTTGGATTCGCAACCTCATCATTATCCTTGTCCTCGCCAAGTTTTACCAAGTCTTTCCTGCCTTCTTCCTCGTCCCCTGCATTCCTTGATGAACAGTGCATATGAAGGGATCATACTCACAGTGAACTGGTGACTGTGGTGAGATATGAAGGTGAGCTTGAAGCAGCAACAGAGAGATCTTGCAAGTGAAGCAGAGTGATAGTCTGGCACACAACAGATGAGAACTGATGTGGACCAGGAGCGTACAAGCTGCTCTACTTATACAAAATACAGGGTGACGGTGGTAACACAGCGCCACAGTAAATACAAGGGATATTGTTCTACAGATGGACAAAGGAGTGGACGTTCTGAGAACAAAGTGCAAAGAGAACAAGGAGAATCTAGACTAATGATATCATACTGACATCATAATAAAGATAGAACAAAGGGAAACCACAAGAGTGTTGAGTACAACGCAAAGTCCAGATTCTATAATGTCATAGTGTACAGTGATGTCATAGATAAGAAAGTACAACAAGTCTGAGATTGTGTGATCATAATAATCTAATCTACATAAGTCCTGTATATCTTATCTACAGCAGTCCGTATCTGATTGTCCTTTGAGCCGCTAAGTGCGCAAGGGTCACTTATCAACATTCCTCGTCAGCCAAGTGTCCTGCATGAACACTCTGAGTGAGTGTCCATCACAGTGAATATGTGGATACAATGGCAAAGGTGCAGATGAGTTTCAAAGGTGTGGATGCAGTTCCAAAGGTTTGGATGCAGTTCCAAAGGTGTGGATGCAGTCCCAAAGGCGTGTGTAACGTTCCACTGGACGTTCTTCTTGTACTGCGGACAAGGCTACCGAAGCGACCTAACAATCACTGTGTAGCGGTATGACACCTTGCTACGCTAAGCTCAAGTTGAAAGATAGTTGAGATGAACTGTCAGGCCTTCAGGACTCAAGCCTAGCACGGAGATAAATCACGCGCCGAACTTACAGTCACTGTGGAGCATGCAAGGTCAAAGGTAGTCCTTACGCAGAACTACAATCTCGCGATGTCACACAGTGGTAAGCTGAGTGGAGAACCAAGAGGACAAGTTGGTTCCACTCAGGACGTTACAGAGAGGTTTATATACGCTACGTGTGCTGAGCTTGAACTGAGTCTAAACACTATTACTAAGTGTACAGTAAGACTCCATGACTCATGTAACGCCACCACAGGGGCGTTAAGTACGACGTGTACTTCGGCAAGTCAACGGGATCGGATAGGCGTGAGTCGGTCAAGACTCAGTTTGGTGATGAACAAGTATCACTTGGCCTCCCAGGGACACAAGGATAATAGTGGGAATCAAGGCTCAAGCGAAAGGGTGAGCGAAGACGAGGACTCAAGCGCAAAGGCGAGTCAAAGCTGGTTCGTGAGACAAAGGTGATGTGGTATTACACAAGAAGTCAAGTCTACCGTACAAGCTAGGTAGGGTGCGACTTATATACTAATACAGGGTGTTTGGCTAAGCCAAACACATGATGCCAGACTGACACCTTGCGTTAAGAAGAGTACAAAGGGATGTGCCATATTGAGAGTGGTAAAGACACACGGGCTCGTGCGTGTCTTAGATTAGCTCGGAAAGGCATAGTGGTTTTTGATGGCGCAAACCACCGGTCAAAAGGAGTCGGGTGCAAGTGGAACAAGGCAAAATGGGCAGACGCGTGACAAATGAGAACCCCACGGAAATTGCGTATCGTACAGTAGCCGATGGAACAAGTCGAGACGCACACAATGAGAAGCCGAGATCGTAACAACTCAGGAGCTGACACATCGTGTCTAATAATAGCGTTATCTATTGTGCTGACTGATGCACTTGTCATAGTGCTGACGCGATGCCTTATCTTGCTGAGTAAAACCTAATACAGCGTGTAAGCGTAAACTACTAAGCATGTTCTAGAGCTATCTAGAAGGTTCCTTTCTTATCTACCAATCATGTGAGTCCGTATGTAAATGGAAGTGTGACCGGATTGGGTTGTCCTGTTAAGGGTGCATCTATCCCAGGGTCACGTGCTCGAGGGTGCACGTGGTGGCAACACATGGCTAACAAAGTCTCGTACTTCGGCCCTTTATGTCTTCCTCTAGTGATTCCGTATAAATACAGAAAAATAGGAAAATAATATACACGTCCATGACATCACCCCCCTTCTTAAGGGTCAATGTCCGCGTTGGCCTCTGTGTACATATGAGATGCTTGCCAAGGCAAGGACGCATAAATGAGAGCAGCTATTTTTCTAGGTGCACCCGGGTTAGAGGAGTGGAACTCCTTGACTTTGTCCGGGGCGTGTGCTAGATTCTTGGCTGGCTCCCAAGTGTCCTCACCCTCTCTGTAGCCTTTCCAGCGAACTAGGTACTTAAGAGTACGACCAAAGAGCTTGGAGTCTCTCATGTGGTTGACTTCATACTCTTCTTCCCCTTCGACTGTAATGGGTTCGGGTGGAGGTGGCATAAGCCCATTAACTTCGTTTCCCTTATAGGGGGAGAGGCGGTCTACATGAAATACATCATGGATCCGTAATGCAGGGGGGAGTGCGAGCTTGTAGTCGACATCACTTTTGACTTCAGTGACTTCAAATGGGCCTAGTTGCTTAGGGCCCAGTTTGGACGACTGCTGGTGTATTTTTATTTGTTTAGCTTGCAGCCAGACTTTATCTGTAACGCCACCACTGGCATTAGTCCGACTTGGACTGCGAGAGGGCGTTCACAACTTAGCGAAATATTCCTTCAAGGTCACGTGACCTGATCTCGGGATACACGGCACTTATTTGGCACGTGATCCAAACGTACACTAGGGCGAACGATGCCACTAGGTAATCTGATTGATGAAGACAACTTGCACGACGAGGCAAGTGAATCACACGTGAATGATGCGTAGATGGAGTGGTGATTGAAGAAGACCAAGATGGCGTATCTTGGTCTTATCGAGCCACTATTTATACATGTATGAGGTAGCTTTAAAGCTCCTCCTGAATCTGTATGACTAGTAGCATAAGTAGCTCGAACCCTACTATAGCTATCCTAGGAATGAGTCATGCCCTATTGGCATGTGATTCTACCGTTCTCGCTGACTGATACGACTGTCCATGACACATTACTACTTACTAACAAGGTCATCACCGTAAGTAAGAGTCCATTTCCCTCATACCGTGACATCACCCCCTTTTCAGCTGCGACGACCATGGCGCCGAGTGGGGCCTATCCCTCCAACCCATGCCCCCTGCCTCTCCGTAATCCGATCCAGTGTGTTGGCCATCTCCAGCCGGAACTTGCAGCGGGCCAGCTCCGACTGTACCCCTCCGAGCGCCTGGGCTAGCGTGTGAAGTCGCTGCTCCATCCTCTCAGCTTCATGTCGGTAGGCGCGGAATCTGGTTAACTCAGCTTTGAGCCCGACGTCCTTCAACTCGTTCACCGCACGGTCCACTCTGTGTTGGTTGCTGTGCCCTCCGACGAGGGCGAATAGGTCTTCTGGGGAGTAGTGGGGTTTACCGGTTTCCCGGACGTGCGGCTCGGCGTACAGGGGGCGACTGTAGACTTTGTCGCTGTCCTCTACGAGTCCGAGGATGAGAGGATCCGGCCCTGCTATGACTTGAATGTAAGACGCTTGCCGGGTGACTCCTTGAGCGTCGGTGATAGGGTAGTGGACGAAGTCGTCCCCTCAGTTATGCTTGTACCCGTGGGGGGCGACGCGTGATGAGCCTCCGAGGTATCGGAGGCGAACGGCAGGCAAGGTGGAGCTTTGGGTCCACCACCACGCCGCCGCGATATAGGGGGCGGCCCATCGAGTCACAGGCATATGGGGTTTCCCGGGGGTCGTCAGAATCGGTGGCAGTGATGAGATAAGGCTGCTCAACGGGGTACCATTCCTTCAGCGTCCCCTCTACTGCTTCGTACACTGCCCTTTCAGCGTCTCTGTGTGTTGGCGGCGTCGGTGATAGACGATTGCCCTCTTGGCCGCTGCCACTGCCAGCTGCCGTCGTTTCCAATCTTCCGCCGACGGCTTCCAGTCCCGCGTCTTCATCCACTCCTGCCATCTCAGGGTTGTGGGCATCTTCTTCCGCTTGGAGTTCGATACGCATGGGGAGAGGTCGAGATGGGGGACTCGCAAAGAGTCCGACAGCTGTACGAAGCCGAGTAATTTCGGCTTCGGTGTACGGGGCAGTGTTGAGGTGGTCGCCGTTGGGGTTGAGAAGCCAGTACGTGGTGGGTTGGTCTGGATCCTCGACGTCGATGATGGATTGCACGTTGTCAAGGGCCGCTCTGAGTTCTTCATGGGTGAGGCTGTCGACGAGGCGGGCAGCGAGAGAGGAGGGAGAGGAGGAAGTGGGAAGAGACATTTCTGAGTGGGTGAGGAATCCAGTGTGAGGAGATGGGGGCGACTTAGCGTCGTATGTCCGGTTTATATGTATCCTGGCTGCAGTTGAACTCTGCTCGTACTCTGCTATGGCTTCGTCAGCAAATACGTCATCCTTGTTGACCCACTGATTCTCCGAGTCTGGGTATCCCTTCCATTTCACAAGGTACTGCAGTTTCTTGCTCTGGCCGAACCACCTGGAATCTAGCATGCACTCCACTTCGTATTCCTCTTCTCCGTCTACCAAATCCGGTGGTGGGCGCTGGAAATTCTTCCCATGCATGGGCATCTCGCGATAAGGCGTGAGCAAATCGATGTGGAATACAGGGTGGATGCTCCACTGTGTGGGAAGCTGGAGTTGATAGTTGACCGGTGACAATACTCGTGTGATTTGGAATGGTCCGTGTCGTCGTGCTGCGAGTTTGGCCGTTGGTTGGTTGGTTCAGAGATGTCGTCCTTCTAACCACACTTGGTCTCCTACTTGATACTTGGGCGTATCTCGGTGTTTGATCCACAAGGATTGTGCTTTTTTGATAAGGTTCTGGGCTTCTTTCTGTGCGTCTCGGAATTGTTGGAGTCTTGTGAGTACCTGGGGAATGGGCGAAGGCTTATCGATCCAATCAGCGCGGGGGTCGTATCCCATCAAGAGTGAAAATGGGGACTTCCTTGTGGCTTCGTGTGGCCAATTGTTATGCGCGAATTCTGCCATGGGTAGGAATTGCGCCCAGTTATCTTGACGCTCGTTGGTCCAGAACCGGAGATACTGTTCCAGCCATTGATTGGTGCGCTCTGATTGTCCGTCTGTTCAGGGGTGATACACCGTGGAGATGTTTTGGTAGATGCTGAGAATTTGGCACAGCTCTTGTGTGAATTTCGATGCAAAGCGTGGGTCGCGATCGCTAATGTTTTTTGCTGGTAGTCCGAACCTCCGGAATATGTGAGTTACGTACAGGGCTGCAGTTTCTTCCACTGATATCTCTTCGTTGCAGGGGATGAAGATTGCTGCCTTGGTGCAGTCGTGGTCGGTTATGGTGAGAATGGCGTCATGTCCCTGCGATACCGGCAGTTTAGTGATGAAGTCGAGTGTGATGGTCTCGAACGGCTTGGCGTCGGGTTTTGGTGTAATGGGTACTAGCGGGGCTTTTGTTGGGCAGTTGTTGACCTTGTGTCGTTGGCATTCTGCACATCCTTGGACATATTCTGTTACTTGTTTCAACATGTTTGGCCACCAGTGACTTCGTTCGATGATTCTCGCCGTCCGTTTGATTCTGGGGTGGCCGTAGATCGGGGGGTCGTGATGGTTGGCGATGATGGTGCGGATTTCCTTCGGTCCTCCGGTGATGACTCGCGTGCCTTGGTGGTACCAGACTCCATTGACTTTCTTGAGTTTGTGGGGGTCTACCCATGGGCGTATGATACTCTCGTCTTGATCGTGGGTTTCCGGATGTTGAGTGGTGAGGTTTTGTGCGAATATGGCTTCTGGTAGGACGACAACCCCTTCGTTATCTCGCTCTCCTCTATCGTAGTCAGGTCTCCGTGATAAGGCGTCTGCGCGGCCGTTGTTGGTTCCTTTGATGTGGTGGATCTCGAAGTCATATTCCATGAGTTCCAGCATTTCTCGAGCTACGCGGCGACTTATCTTTTGTGGGGATTTCCAGTGCATGAGGTTTAGGTGGTCTGAGAAGATTTTGATTTTGTGCGGGGATCCTGCTAGAAATGGTCTCCAGTGTCGCAGTGCTTTGACGATGGCCAGGAGTTCTAAGTCGTAGATGTCGTAGTTGCGTTCTGCTTCATTCAGAGTGGCCGAGAAATATCCGATGGGGTGTCGTTTCCCGTCTTGTTTCTTTTGTAGAAGTACTGTGCCCACTGCATATCCGGATGCGTCTACTTCGAGTTCGAATTGGTCTGTCAGTGTGGGATGTGCGAGTACCGGTTCGCTGGTGACTAGGCGTTTGAGGTTTTGGAAGGCGGTTTCTTCGTCTTTGCCCCATGTCCATTCCGCGTCTTTGCGTGTAAGTTTGTTGAGGGCTCGTGCGTGTGTGGCGAAGCCGCGAATGAAGAGGCGGTAAAAATTGCAGAAGCCTAGAAAGGAGCGTACGTCGTGTACCTTTGTTGGTGTGGGCCAGCTGCGTATGCCCGCAATTTTTACAGGGTCCATGCGAGTTACCCCCTTTTCAAGGATTACCCCCAGGTAATCCATTCATGGTTGGTGGAAGGTGCATTTGGACGGTTTGAAGTAGAGGTCGTGGTCCATCGCGACTTGGAGTACTGCGCATACTGCGTCTATGTGTGCCTGAAGTCCTGCGTGTTCGAGTGTTGCGATACCGATGTCGTCCATGTAGATGCGGATGATTGTACCCATTGCCGCGAAGGTGTGGATTGTGTCGCCCAGAATGTCGTTCATCATGTTCTGGAACGTTGCCAGTGAATTCGTAAGTCCAAAGTACATGACAAGGGGTTTGAATAATCCGTATTTCGTTTTGAACGCGGCCTTGTGTTCATCGCCTACCTTGATCCGTACATTGTTGTATCCCCAGCGGACGTCGAGTTTGGTGAATATGTGCCCGTCTCCGAGGTCGTTGATGAGTTCTGACATGAGAGGTAGTGGGTATTGGTTGCGCACCGTGCAGGTGTTGATTCTTCGGTAGTCTTGTACTGGTCTCAGCTTTCCGTCCTTTTTCTTGATGAAGAAAAATGACGAGGCGTAGGGTGACTTTGAGGGTCGGATGTAGCCTAGCTTGAGTTGTTCGTCTAGCCATTCGCGTAGTTGTCCGTCTTCGTCCTGTGACATTGGGTAGACTTTGCAGTTGATACTGGGGGGTGTACCCAGTTTGAAGTCAATTGCATGGTCCCAGGGTCGTGATGGTGGGAATCGGTGGGAAGCCTCTTTGCTGAAGATTTTCGCAAAGCGCTGATATGGTTCTGGGAGGGCTTCTACGACTGTGTTTTGATTAGCCGCAATGGCTAGTTCGGTGGCTGTGGTACGTATCTGGCATTCCTCTTCGAGCTCTTGAACAATATTCTCGGCTTCGTCTTGGGTCATTGCACTGGCGATGGTGGTTTGCGTTTCTGTAGGGTTGATTGATCGAAGCACTACTGGAAGGGCTCCTTCGTGAATGGTGGCATGCGCCCAGCTGATAGTTGGCTCGTAGGTTGCTAGCCAGGGGTATCCGAGGACGAGATCTTCGTTTCCTATGTCGGTGACGAGGAACCTCATTGTTTTGGAGATGTTATTGGTTTGGATGTCCAGATTGATGAAGTGTGTGATAGACCCAGCTTTGTTTTCTGTGTTGTCTATGTTCCAGATTTTTTTGGGTTTCTCGAGGGTTTGTAGCCCGAGGCCCATGCGTTTAGCGAACGCGGGTCTTATAAAGTTGTCTGTGGCTCCGGAGTCTACGAGCCCTCTTATGTTGGCCATGGAGTAACTGGTGCGAATCGAGACTGGGATTCTGAGCGAACGGTAGCGAGTCATGATTACAGAGTTACAATTAACTGCCCTCACCCAGGCCGATGGGTTTAGGTGTCCTGAAAACCCTCTTGGGTCCAGAGGTCTTTGAATACGAGGTCTTTCACCTCGTCGCTAGCCCCTCTAAGCGTCTCCATCCACCCTTTGGCTTGCTCTTCTGGTGTGGCTTCCGCGCGACACGCTGTTGTCGGTTCTTGGCTGTAGTAGTCGGTGTCCATGCTTCGACTCGTGCTTGCGCGTGGTGGGAGGGGTTGCCTTGGTTTTCTGGGGCGTGTACATTCTCGTGAGAAGTGACCGGGATTGTTACAATTGTAACAGATGACTTCCCTCATATCCCGCCGTGGTCCGCCTCCTCAATTTTGTCCTGGCCCTCCTCTCGGCTGGAACGGTGGTCTCTGGTATGTCACGGTTCAGATCGATCGGCGCCTCGGGCCGGGAAGTGGACACTGACGCGTCGACTATGACATCGCCGTCAGTGGAATATCGTCATGGACTTGTAGGATCAGTCAGCCGGGTAAGCTCCGGCACATGTGATTGTACGATAACGGATCGGATCTCGGATGACTCGTAGTGACTCATAACTAGGATAGCTGTACTAGGGTTCACGGTACTTACGCTATTGGCTAGTTAGTATTCCAGCGGCGCTTCAAAGCCCGCGCGTAACTGTATAAGTAGATTAGTGTGAAGACCAAGAACGGCATCTTGGTCTTCTTCAATACCACCACCATCTACTCGTCTTTGCTAAGAGGCTCCCTCCTCTTAAGTGAGTGTCCGGCATATCCCCTTAGACCAGGGATCCCCGTGACTTACCCTTCGCCTGTCCCTTCGCGGATCAGTGGACTTCCCTGCCGACATCGCAGCATATCAAGTATTCCTCTATCGCAACGATCGCGTAGCAGCACCCTATCACACCTTCTATATCCTCGACAGCACCTCGTGGGCCAACGCAAAGTACATCGATCGAATCCCATCGGGAGTCCCTCAACTCGAAGACCTCCACGCGTACTTCGGACGCGACGAAAGCCTCCAACCTCACCCCGCCTTTTACGCAGACACCTTCGCTAACCGCAACTACCGACTCCTCAGGATCGCCACTCGACAAGAGGCCTAAGTCAGGCAAACGTCCGTGGTAGACGTTACATTAAGACCAAGATCCCACCGTGGCCAATCCTACAACCAAAGAACTTTGGGTCCCGTTCAGGCCCTACTACATCGACAGAAGGGGAGATCGCAACGTCCCGAAAAGATATCTGGGATCCGCATTTTGGAAGGACGACGCGGAAACACCAGGCTACGTCACTTACTATTTCGATCGACAAAATCAATCACAGCTCATCCCGGTAGAATTCAACTTCGATAACCACTGTTGGGTAGAAGTTCGTTGGGACGCCGGAAGGGAGAAACTCCAAGCTACTAGACCAGCAAGCTCAATCCTCAACCTAGATATCAAACAATCAGAAGTCGTTACCAGGGACCAGTGGGGAACAATTGACGGAGAAGACGAAGAACCCATCAGATCCCCAACACCCAAGACACCCGCACCATCACCATCGATCAAAAGCAACCCAGAAGAAATCGTCATCAGAGACGAACAAGAAGAGGAACAACTAAAACAAATTGCCGAACTGATTCCCACTGACATGTCCACAACTATTCCAACCATGGCCGCAGCACGAACAGCCCTATTGGGCAGAGATGCTAGCGAATATCAACCACTCCCAGGAGGACCACCAGGTGGAGGCGGAGGAGCACCACCAGGAGGCGACCCAGGCGACAACCCACAAGACGATCAAGCAGGCATACCCGCGTTTATAATGCCCGACACCGACAAATTCATTGGGAAGGAACCCAAAATCTTCACCGGAAATCGTGACGAAGCAGAAGCCTTCCTCGCCCAATGGAACCGGTTTGCAGGAGTCAACGCCGCCAACAAAAGCCTCAAAGTCCCCTACATCAAAGCAATGATGTTCCTCACCTACATCCAAGGACCACTCGTCAACGAATGGGCGACAGAAACAGCCAAATGGCTCGACGCCCAAGCCAATAGAAACGACCCATGGCTTTGGGCAGGAGTAGAACTCGCATTCAAAGGACAATTCCGCGACAACCTAGAAAAGGACCGCGCAAGAGTAGAACTTGACAAAGGGTTTAGGATGACGAACGAGGACATTGATAGCTACGTCACTAAATTCGAAAAGCTGGTCCGACAGGCTGACTACCGACTGGATGAACCACTCGTCCTCGACAAATTCACACGAGGCGTTCCCCTCAAACTATATCAAAACGCCTATCAATTCCACAACCCACGCAGCTACGCCCAATGGAAAAGCGCACTCATCGAACAGCAGAAACGATATCTGCACATGAAGGCCAGAGAAGGCGGCTTCGGAAGACAGCCACAAAATGTACAACGTCCACGCCCAAACCAACCGCTTCGATTCCAACCTCTGCAAAGACAAGGAGGTCAACAAGGATGGCAGCAATACCGCAACCACCCAGACGCAATGGACACTACTCCGGGAAGAATTCGAGCAAGAGTCGCCGAAATCGGCGACATCAACCGAAACCACCCAGAAAACCCTAGAGACTGGGTTCCAGGAGGAAAACCCCCATTCCCGCCAAGAGCCGGATTCATGCAACAACGAGGAGGAGGACGTGGAGTCCTGAATATAAGGGACGTAACCTGCTACAATTGTAACCAGAAGGGACACTTCTCACGAGATTGCAACCAGCCACGGAGGGCGCGAGGAAGAAGCGCGTACATCGAAGAAGTCCCTACCGCACCACAAAGCGTAGCGGAGGAACCCCTCATCGACCTGGACGAACCAGTTCAAGCCAACAGAGGCAACGCTAGCTCTCAAGTAAACGACCTGCTAGGCCAAGTTGTGGCACTACCGGAGGAACAAAGGGGAATGTTCATGAGGGAAATGATGGGGAGGCAGGATTTTCCGAGCGCCTGAACCCAACGGCCTGGGTGAGGGCTTTAAATTGTAACTCAATGTTCATCACGCACTATCGATCTATGCACGTTCCAGTTTCGATTCGCACGAGTTACTTCATGGCCGACAAAAAAGCATTAGTGGACTCTGGAGCCACTCACAACTTCATACACCCAGACTTCGTCAGAAGAATGCACCTGGGAACCAAGGAACTACCAAACCCACGTAACATATGGAACATCGACGGGACACACAACAAAGGGGGAAAAATCACCCATTACGTCGATTTAAACATACAAACTGATGGAAAACTTAAAACCATCCAGTTCCTAATCACCAACGTGGGAGGAGAAGATATCATCCTTGGTTATCCCTGGTTAGCAACGTTCCAACCCCGGATACAATGGGCCACGGCCACCATGGACACGAAACAATACCCTATCATCATACGAACCACCAACCCCAACAAACCACGGATCCAAGCAACAGTACAGGCAGAACTTCGAAGCATCATCACAAAAATGCAGGACGATGAACGAATGCAAGCCTTCGAAGAACTAGAAGAAACAGTCCCGATACACTTGCGAACAACGGCAACCGACTTGGCAATAGCGGCACACGAAACAGCGGAAAAGAAGGAACTCCCAGAAGAATACAAGAGGCACGCAAAGGTATTCAGCGAAGAGGAATCCCATCGATTCCCACCGTCCAGACCCTGGGATCACGCCATTGACCTTAAACCAAACGTCCCAGACCACATCAACTGCAAAATCTACCCGCTCAATCAAGCAGAAGACAAAGCATTAGAAGAGTTCTTGGATGAACAACTGGCAAAAGGATACATCAGACCGTCTAAATCACAGTACGCAGCCCCTTTCTTCTTCGTCAAAAAGAAGGACGGAAAACTACGCCCGGTGCAGGACTACAGGGAACTCAACGCATGGACCATACGCAACCAGTACCCCCTACCACTCATACCCCAACTAATCGCAGATCTCAGCGGGGGATGGATATTCTCGAAATTCGACGTGCGATGGGGATATACTAACATCAGGATCAAACCCGGTGACGAACACAAAGCGGCATTCAAAACCAAACGAGGTTTCTTCGAACCCTTGGTAATGTACTTCGGGATGACAAACGCACCGGCAACCTTCCAAGGGATGATGAATTGGATCTTCGCCCCCCTCATCGAACACCACGAAAAGAAAGGAACTATCATTCGTGTATACATGGACGATATAGGGGTAGCCACGGCCACAACCAAGGAGGCACATACGGACGCCATCCACGACATCCTAGACTTGCTGGAACAACACGACCTCTATCTCAAACTGGACAAATGCACATTCCACTCAGACACCCTCGATTACCTGGGGGTAATCATTAAGAAGGGGGTGATTCACATGGACCCTGTCAAAATCTCCGGAATCCGCGAATGGCCGGTCCCCAAAAACGTCAAACAGGTATGATCATTCCTAGGTTTCTGCAACTTCTACCGCGCTTTCATCCGAGGGTTTGCCACACATGCACGACCACTCAACAAACTCACACGCAAAGACGCGGAATGGCTATGGGGAACAGAACAACAAACAGCGTTCGACAAACTCAAGACTCTTGTAACGGAAGAACCGGTACTCAAACATCCGGAACTAGACAAACCATTCGAGCTAGAAGTCGACGCCTCGGGATATGCGGTAGGAGCTGTACTACTCCAACGCGATGAAAACAACAAACGACACCCAATCGCCTACTACTCCAACACCCTCAACACGGCAGAAAGGAACTACGACATCTACGACTTGGAATTGTTAGCCATTGTCAAAGCACTGAGGAACTGGAGACCATACCTCGCCGGATCACCCCACAAGATCAAAGTATTCTCCGACCACATGAACCTGCAATACTGGAGATCTCCACAAAAGATTAGCAGACGGGTAGCAAGGGAAGTGCTCGAACTCTCCGAATACGACATAGAGATTCACCACATCAAGGGAACGGCGAATGGGAGAGCGGACGCCCTATCAAGGAGACCCGACTACGACCAAGGAGAGCATGACAACGAACAAGTCACAGTACTCCCGGACCACATATTCGTCAGAGCTGCAACAATCGACACAACGGACAACCCAACACGCATGAGCGCAACAATCCCTGTGGAGGAAATGCAGCCCACATACCCGGTATACACCCAGGACAACGACATTATCACGAAGTGGATAGACCCGCACGGACTCAAACGCATCGAAGGCACCTGGTACAAGGAAGGATGAAGGGTAGTCACAGGCGACGCTCACGAACGGAAGCGTATTATACAGGCCCACCACGACACACTCGCATACGGACACCCGGGAATCAATCGAACCATCAAGCTGATCGAGAGATACTATTGGTGGCCAGGACTCCGGCAAGAAGCACAGGATTACGTCAAAGGATGCGCCGACTGTCAACGAATCAAGGTCAACAACAGACCAACACGCGCACCCCTACAACCAATATTCCCGAAACCGGAAGCAACCCCGTTCGAAGTCATAGCCCTAGACTTCATTACCAAATTACCCCAATCGAACGGCTGTGACTCCATACTAACGGTAACAGACCACGACTGTTCTAAAGCGGCAGTATTCATCCCGTGCTTGGAGGAAATAAGCGCAGAAGGAACTGCGGCCCTGTACGTGACACATGTTTTTCCCAGATTCGGACTGCCAGCGCGCATCATCAGCGACAGGGACCCCAGATTCGCATCAAAGTTCATCCGCGAACTGTGCCGAATACTCGGCATAGAACAGAACATCTCCACCGCGTATCACCCCAGAACCGACGGCCAATCGGAACGAACCAACCAATGGCTAGAACAATACCTAAGGTTCTGGGTCAATGAACGACAGGACGACTGGACACAATACCTACCAATGGCGGAATTCACGCATAACAACTGGCCCAACGAATCAACCAAGGAATCTCCGTTCAACGTCCTCATGGGATATAACCCACGCGCTGATTGGATCGATCGACCATCCCCTATCCCGCAAGTAGCACTGCGGGCGCAGCAATTCAAAGAGGCTAGAACCCGCGCCCAGGAACTGATGATCAAAGCGCAGCAGGGATGGATCAAACACAAGGACACCCCAAAATACCAAATCGGGGACCTCGTATGGCTCGAAGGGCGCCACCTACGTACCAACCAACCAACGGCAAAACTCGCGCCTCGAAGGCATGGCCCCTTCCAGATTATCCAGGTGATGTCCGCAGTCAACTACCACCTAGAACTTCCCACGCAGTGGAGCATTCACCCAGTATTTCACACGGACCTCCTTACTCCGTACAAAGAAACTCCCACACACGGACCAAACTATCAGCGCCCACCACCGGATCTAGTTGATGGGGAAGAAGAATACGAAGTCGAAAAGATTCTAGACTCTCGGCGATTCGGCAGGACGAGAAAACTGCAGTATTTGGTCAAATGGCGCGGATACCCGGACTCGGACAATCAGTGGGTCTCCAAGGATGACGTGTTCGCCGATGAAGCGATTCGGGAGTTCAAACGTTCAAACCCCGCCAGAGAAACACATATAAGCGCAGGGAAATCCCAAGAGACGTCCCCATCTCCTTCACTCACTCCCTCACACACTCATGTCCCAATCCCCAGTCCAAGTGCACTATGTCCTCGACGACCTACTCCCCATCTCAGTGCAACCTACCCTCATCGTTCAGAATGCGCCATCATCACCCCTGTCGCTTCCCCAGTCCATTCACGACAGAGACAGTCGTCCACCTACCCCCCTACCATCCCTCGTTCCTTCACCAACCTCTACAAGAGTTGGTACAAGAGATCCTTCGCCGACACACATGTCGACGACCGCAGAACCCGATACGAACGAGACTCCGATTCAAGAGGACCGGGACTTCGACCGGTACCTATCAGAGGAACATTGCCCTCTACACCAACACCTCACTTACGGCAACCACCTCACCACCACGCACAACGAAACCCCTCCGCTATGCACCACGGACGGAGAGCCAATTCGTATGCCGAAAGCTGCTCGACCCAAGGTCCGCATCTACCGTGCGGAAGAACACAGTCCGATTTCCCGATGCCAAGTGGAAACTCCTCCACCCGTCGGGTTCCAATTCAACAGGGGAGTACATTATATCCCTTTCCAGATCCGCGATGCTCAGGACCGGCTGCACCCAGCTCGGTATACGCAGCTCATCCTTACGGCGGACCCCTTCGTCCTCGCCTACAGGAGAGGCAGCGACCAGCAATACGGCAAGCCGGTGCACGCCGCTCCCAACTACGACTACCCCCGAGACACCGCATACTGCGACGACGACTTGATCTTCCTAGATCAGCGCAGCGTCATGCGGGAGTCGGTAGACCGCGCCCTCACGGGCATGAAGGATCTCACGCTGACGGCGGAGGTCCACCGCTATCGCTGTGCCCAGGCGGGGGTAGAAGCGAAGGAGTCGGAGCTAGCACGGTTGACGGAGGAGTTAGACAAGATCGCCAGGGTAAGACGCGAATGCGTGCTTCGCCTCCAGCGAGCCAACGCGATCACGCGTATCGAAGCGGAGCGGGACTCCTATCGCCCCGGACTAGAGGCAGGGCAGCAAGTTGTGGCGCAGAGGGAGGCGGCGGTACAGCGGGGTCGAGCTGGGGCTCGACCGTAAGAAGGGGGTGATGTCACGGTTCAGATCGATCGGCGCCTCGGGCCGGGAAGTGGACACTGACGCGTCGACTATGACATCGCCGTCAGCGGAATATCGTCATGGACTTGTAGGATCAGTCAGCCGGGTAAGCTCCGGCACATGTGATTGTACGATAACGGATCGGATCTCGGATGACTCGTAGTGACTCATAACTAGGATAGCTGTACTAGGGTTCACGGTACTTACGCTATTGGCTAGTTAGTATTCCAGCGGCGCTTCAAAGCCCGCGCGTAACTGTATAAGTAGATTAGTGTGAAGACCAAGAACGGCATCTTGGTCTTCTTCAATACCACCACCATCTACTCGTCTTTGCTAAGAGGCTCCCTCCTCTTAAGTGAGTGTCCGGCATATCCCCTTAGACCAGGGATCCCCGTGACTTACCCTTCGCCTGTCCCTTCGCGGATCAGTGGACTTCCCTGCCGACATCGCAGCATATCAAGTATTCCTCTATCGCAACGATCGCGTAGCAGCACCCTATCACACCTTCTATATCCTCGACAGCACCTCGTGGGCCAACGCAAAGTACATCGATCGAATCCCATCGGGAGTCCCTCAACTCGAAGACCTCCACGCGTACTTCGGACGCGACGAAAGCCTCCAACCTCACCCCGCCTTTTACGCAGACACCTTCGCTAACCGCAACTACCGACTCCTCAGGATCGCCACTCGACAAGAGGCCTAAGTCAGGCAAACGTCCATGGTAGACGTTACAGGTAGCTGCCTCGGTTTGGGTCTCCTACTTCTGCGAGGCGTGCGCGGGTTCTGTCTGCCAATGTATCCATGGCGTTTGGATCGTGGCACGGTGGTGGGAACCTGGGTGGTGCCCACTGCGGGGTGTATCCACGGTTTTGCTGTGGTCGCGGTGGTGGTGCATTGCGGGGTGTGGCGTTGATTCCTAGACGTGCGCGTAGATGGATGTATTGTTTTTATCATCGCAGTGCCGCTTCTTTCCATTCGTTGAAGGTTTGAGGGTCGTCCAACTCATATATTTTTGTGAACAGGGCTCTCGGGAGGCCCGCCGTGAATCAGTCCAATGTTTGGCAGTCATTGAGTCGGTAATCAGCTTTCCGTGCTAGCTGTTCGAAGTTGGTGACGTACGAATCAATGTCGTCTCCCACCATTTTGAATCCTTTCGCTAGTGTGGCCTGTGCCTGTTCTTGTTCCAACACGTTCGAGAAGCGGTCAGAGAATCCCGCCGTGAGCGTGTCCCATAGGAATGGGTCGTATCTGTTGCGTCCGTGGTGTAACTCGTTGTTGAGCCATTGGAGGAAGCCGAGTGTCCAGTTCGACACCCGTGGTCCCTTGACGAATCCTAGGAATAGTAGGCATCGTCGATAGACGTTGGTCATGATCGGCGCTTCAGAGTTCTGTCCCCAGTAAATGTGCCATTGCGTGAGGAATGACTCGTACTCATCCCTGTTTCTGTCGAATATGCTTGGGGGTTCCCCCACAAGTTTGTCTGTGTTGAGCCATAATACTTACTATAAGGCTCATTACGTAGGAATGACAGTACGATTAGTTATGCTATACACGTAATTCGGAGTATTTAGTCATACGGTATACGTACAGAATCCCCTTAAGGGATTATTCCGAGTCCACCGGTGATTAGACATTAGGCGACACTGAAAACGCGATATTGTGGACGCCTCTACTCATCACTTTTCCCCAAACGGACATGGGTGGACCATAGAGTATATAAATCCTACTATAGGAGCGAGTACCTATACACATCTCTCTCCACCCCACTCTGAGCTTCCTCTGCTTCACTCTAAGCCTCGTCTAAGCTCTCTATTCAGGTAAGGGTCTACCTGTACACTGCGTGCATTGCTGCGCAACAGTCTGTTCCGTGTGGTACTCCTGGCGCTGGTCCCACGGCTGGTGGCGGCGGTGGTGGTGGTCCCCCTCCAAAGGGATCTCCTCCACCTCCTCCTCCGAATTGGGGTTGTCTTCCCCTGTGCGGTGGTCTTCCGTCTCCTGGTGGTCCTTGGCCAAAGCTTCCTCCTGGTCTTCTTGGTGGTGCTGGTCCGCCTGCTCCTGGTGGTGGATCAGGTACGTCCGGGCCTACCGCTCTGAATATGGCGGCGTCATCGGCCGTCATGCGGTGTCCGGTTGTGGGGTTGATGGGGCGTAGGTATGCCTCGGCTTCTTCAGTGATTCTTCGGGCCTCTTCGATTGCTGTGTCAACTTCGGTAATTGTCGCGGTGGCCATTTCTGCAGGGGGGTGTATTTCGATGTTTTCTGGTTCGTTTATGCGTAGGGACTCAGCTGTTTGTATTATGTCCCCTACTTCTGACTCTTCGTCGTTTGTTTCCTCGTCGTCTCCGCTGGTTTCCGATGGTGCGGGGGTTCTGGGTTCAGAGGTGCTTGGTTCCTCTTCCAGTTGTCCGTCTATGCGTCCCCACTCTGTGCGTGTGGGTAGGTTCCTTGAGTCAATGTCGCAGTTATAATTTCTTCCTGCGGGTCGTACTGCGTCGTAGCGGTTATCTACGGGGTTCCACGTAATCTCGACCCAGCACAGGTGATCGAAATTGAACTCAACGGGGCAGTATCGGGTTGGGCCCGATGTGAAGTCTACGAAGTATCCTGTCTTCCCCCTGTATTCCCTCCAATGGGCAGCTCCTAAGAATTGTGTTGGGACGTTACTATCTCCCCTTCGTTCGAGGGAGTAGGTTTGAAAGTTTCTCCACTGGTCCCTGGTTGTGAACGCCACGGTGAATGGATCTTGGTCTTAATGTAACACCACCACTGGTGTTAGTCTGACTTGGACTGCGAGAGGGCGTTCACGACTTAGCGAAATATTCCTTCAAGGTCATGTGACCTGATCTCGGGATACGCGGCGCTTATTTGGCACGTGATCCAAACGTACACTAGGGCGAACGATGCCACTAGGTAATCTGATCGATGAAGACAACTTGCACGACGAGGCAAGTGAATCACACGTGAATGATGCGTAGATGGAGTGGTGATTGAAGAAGACCAAGATGGCGTATCTTGGTCTTATCGAGCCACTATTTATACATGTATGAGGTAGCTTTAAAGCTCCTCCTGAATCTGTACGACTAGTAGCATAAGTAGCTCGAACCCTACTATAGCTATCCTAGGAATGAGTCATGCCCTATTGGCATGTGATTCTACCGTTCTCGCTGACTGATACGACTGTCCATGACACATTACTACTTACTAACGAGGTCATCACCGTAAGTAAGAGTCCATTTCCCTCGTACCGTGACATTATCCCCAACATTGAAGACGTATGGCTTGTGTCTTTGTTCAACGTCCGTTTGCATTCACCTTTTACTTAGGCGTAGAGCTGCCTCTGCATCCCTTCTTGTGGAAACTAAGTGTTGTAGACGTTTGTCAAGCGTTGGGATACTGGTGGGCCTACCAGCTGGAATGGTGAAGTCTGGCGTATAGCCGTACAGCAGTTCAAAGGGGGTGTGTCCTGTGGCTGAGTTGAGTCTGCTGTTGACTACAAATTCCGCTGTAAGGAGCAGGTCTGCCCAATCATCCTGCCTCTTGCTAATGAACAGGTGCAAGTAGACTTCTACTTCTTGATTTTTGCGTTCTACCTGTCCATTGGCTTGAGGGTGATAGGCTGTGGTGAGACCTGCGTCTATCCCGAGTTGTTATAGAGTGCTCGCATGCTCCTTGCAGCAAACTGGGGTCCCCTGTCACTGATAATTTTCTTGGGGATCCCATGCAAGGGGAAGACTTGCTCAAAGTAGATGGATGCTACCCCATCAGCCGTAATCTGAGAGGTCACTGGAAATAGATGGATCTGTTTGGTGTAATGATCCACTATGTTAAGGATCATATCCTTTCCACGTGACATGGGCAGTGGACCAATTAGATCGACTCCAACTATCTGCCATGGTCCCTCAGGTACTTCTTGCGGCTGGATGATAGCTTTGGGATGGAGATCTTTGCGATAGCGTTGGCATCGATCGCATCCTTCTACGTATGAGCTAATGAAGCCTGTCATGCGAGGCCACCAATAGTAACGACTGACTAGCTCGATGGTGCCATTCTTACCAGGGTGATCGGTGGTGACCGAGTCATGGCATGACTTTACCACGTCTTGTCGTAGTGTCTGGTCATTGGGAACATACAGTTTCCCCCGATGGTAAACTAGGCCGTCGTCTTCCTCCCACATCGCAACTCCGTCCATGAGAGCTTTTGGAGCAGTCTTTTGTAAGCTTTTAAGACCTTCTATAACTTCTGCTTCTCGAATGGAGGCGAGTCTTATGCAATTTCCTAGGGAGTCCACTTCTGGGTGGAAGTGTGCTTGGGCGGCATTGAGGAAATGCTTAGGTTGTAAGACCTGAACCTGGCGGTTGTCCTCACTGTCTCTGACATGATCCGTTGAGAATCTACTTAGTGCATCGGCTTGCATAGAGTCTCCTTTCTTGTAAGTGATTTTGAAGGCGAAGCGACTTAAATACAGGGCCCAGCGGGCTTGTCTGCAGTTTAAGTCTTTCATGCTTGCCCACCATTCCATGTTCTTATGGTCGGTGATCACTTCAAAGGAGATGCCTTCGAGGAAGTGTCTCCAGTCCTCTAAGGCGCGAATTAAGCCAAGCATTTCTCTGTCGTAGATCTCGTAGTTGCGTTCTTCTTTGCTCATTGACTGTGAGCGATACGCAATTGGATGCCAGAGTCCGTCTGGGTATTTCTGAGTGAGTATCCCGCCAGTAGCAAATCCTGAAGTATCAGTCTCGACTCTTGTAGGGAGCTGTGGGTCGTACACTTTGAGTACAGGTTCTTGTACGAAGCTCTCTTTTAAGTGGTCAAAGGCCTTCTGCTGTTCAGAATGCCAGTGCCATGGAGTATCCTTCTTCATGAGGTCATGCAAGGGTCGGGCGATAGCCACAAAGTCCTTGATGAATCTACAATAGAAGTTGGTGAACCCGATGAACGCTCTGACTTCTTTTAGCATCTTGGGTGTAGGCCACTCCCTTACTGCAGCGACCTTGCCAGGGTCCATCTGCACTTCTCCGGGACGGATAATCATCCCTAGGTATTCCATTTCTTCCCTTTCAAATTCGCATTTCTCTGGTTTGAGATAGAGATCATATTCCTCTAGTCTCCTTAACACCTCGCGTACTATTTTGCGGTGGTGTTCCAGAGAGTCGCTATAGATGAGGATATCATCCATGTATACTGTGACTTCTCCTGATGCAATTAGATCGGCGAAGACGGCATTGACGAGGGCTTGGAAGGTGGCAGGACTGTTGGTCATGCCAAAGTACATAACCTTTGGTTCGTATAGTCCACGGTTGGTGACAATAGCACCTTTCCATTCGTCTCCAGCTCAGATTCGAATGTTGTGGTAGCCCCATCTTATGTCGAATTTGGTGAATACCTTTGCTCCCTTCAACCTATTGATTATGTCTGCAGCAAGTGGAAGTGGGTATCAGTTCTTAATGGTGATTTTGTTAAGACACCGATAATCCTGCACTAGATGGAGCTTGCTGTCTTTCTTTTTGATAAAGAACACTGGTGAAGCCATCGGTGATTTTGATGGGACCAGGTATCCTTTAGAGATGTGTTCTTGCAGGAATTTATCAAGTTCCACTTGCTCGTTTGGGGACATAGGATACGTTTTGACCTTCCAGTGTTTAACTGCATCTGATTCTAGGTCTATGGCATGATCCCATGGTTGATGCTTAGGGAGCCTCTGGGATTCCTCCTCAGAGAATACTTTTGCAAAGTCTCTGTAGTGCTTTGGTACCATTTCTTCGAAGGTTTTCTTTGGTTTGGAGGCTGTAGCTTTCTCTGTGATCTGCTGAGAGTATGTGATGATGAGCAGCGCACATGAAGGGATCATACTCACAGTGAACTGGTGACTGTGGTGAGATATGAAGGTGAGCTTGAAGCAGCAACAGAGAGATCTTGCAAGTGAAGCAGAGTGATAGTCTGGCACACAACAGATGAGAACTGATGTTTATACAAGAGAGAGAAACATACCTGGCACACAACAGATGAGAACTGATGTGGACCAGGAGCGTACAAGCTACACTACTTATACAAAAATACAGAGTGACGCAGGTAACAGCTGGTCACAGTAAATACAAGACGCATTGTTCTACAAGTGGACAAAGGAGTGTACTGTTCTGGAGAACAAGGCGTATACAACAAGGAAAGTCTGGAACATGATATCATAGTGACATCATAATAAAGATAACAACAAGGATCAGAGTACAAGGACGAAATACAAGGGGAGTCCAGAGGAGTCCATGAGGTCATTGTACAGTGATGTCATAGATAAGAAAGTCCGAGATTGTAAAGATCATATACAGTATAATCTAATCTACATAAGTCCAATATATCTTATCTAAAGCAGTCCATTATCTGCATGTCCATTGAGCCGCTAGATGCGCTCAGGTCACTTATCAACATGTGAAACCTGCCAAACAGAAAACTTCATCTTGGATCGTGTCTAGCACTTTCTCTGCAAGGAGACGGCGGCGTTCCATACGGTTTGCCATGATGCGCGTCACTTCTACCTCCAACTCTGGTTGCGCTGTTTCAGTGGTTGAGTTGAGGCGCATAGTGCCTTCCTGCCAATCTATTTGCAGGTTCCGTTGTCTAAGCCAGGGTAGTCCCAAAATGACATTCTCTGGGCCTAGTGAAGTGACAAGAAAGTCATGACTTTCTTCACTTGGGCCGACTTTCAGAGTAAGTCTGACTTTGTGGGTGATACTACCAGCTTCGTTGAGAGTCCCATCTATGTTGTATAGGGTGATGGGGCTCACAAGGGGAACCTGCAACATCTTGTGGCAGTCAGCGTACTTCTTGTCTAGGAACAACGAGGTTGCCCCAGAGTCTACCATTGCTGCTACTTTTACAGTACGATGACGTCCTTTTAAATACACAGAAATATGAAAATGTGATTTTTTATCTTTTGTTTCGGGAATAATAGTAGAAGACAGTGCTGCATCAGAAATCATCACGTGCGGCATTGCTTCTGAAGAAGGTGGAGCAAAAGGAACACTACTATTGTTCATCTCTGAGGCAGATGTAGATGTAATAAGATCAGAAAAGCAAGAAACCGAACTGACACTACTATCTAACTTACAGGCAGAAATCTGGTGAGTACGAATTACAGGAGGTGAGTCCGAAACGAGGCAAGAGCGTAAACATATATTACAACTACATGAAGCCAAGTCATCTACTGTAGAGGGGCCAGTCGCAGCTATACGCGACCCCTGATCTAAAAAGCCGCCTTGAACGCATCCAGCTGTTCTTGCTGCTTTTCTAACATTCCCAACAACTTCGCTACATCTGCCTGGGACATCTGGGTGGGGGAAGTACTTGTGGCGGCTGCTGCCGCAGTATTGGACGAGGGTGGTGGACTAGGGGATTCCGTTGTTGCTGCAGCTTTCGCTTTAGCCGGCTTCCCCATTCGTTTGTTCTGGCAGACATTTGCTCAGTGTCCTACTCTTTGACACCAGTTGCATACGTCGCATTCGTGGTTTCCATCCTTCTTCGTGTGTTCTTTCAATCCACACCTGTAACATCTCCCTCTCATCCATACTTGGTACTCGCCCCGAGTTTTAAAGATCTCCTCTTTCCCTTTGTTGCCTTGCTGACGCGTGGCGTCGACTTGCATGGTGTTGGGGTCTGAGGCTGTATTGGCTGGTGACGATGAAGATTTGCCTTTCTTCTCGCTCTGGCGTTGGCACAGTCGTTGATTGATGACTTGCGCACTTTGCTTGAGCTCGTCGTAGGTATTGTGGGGCTTGTCAGTGATGGCTAGGAGGTCCTTGATCTCGTCTGTGAGACCATCGTAGAAGCAGGTGCGGAGGTCAATGAGAGACCACCCGGTTTTTCCAGAGTACTGTTCGAATACTGAAGCGTATTCAGCAACCGTCTTTTTACTCTGTCTTGTTTTCTTTAGCTCCTCTCGAGCTATGTCTTCGACATCCAGGGGGCTGAACCTGTGGTTGAACTCCTTCACAAAGTCAGACCAATTTCCACTGAAGGGGATGGTCCCCTTATTGGCTGACTCTAAGTATGGGAGTGCCCAGGTCTTGGCATCCCCTTCCATTAGATTGAGGGCAGCGGCGATCCATCTGTGTTCATCCGCATACCATTTACTGTCTGCTGCATGCCATGTATTCATGGCGTCCCTGAGTGAGCCTGCCCAGTTGTGGAAGGCGGCAAGGAAATGACGGGCATCTGATGAGGAGCCTTTCCCATCCCAAGCTTTGGGGCGGGCCACTATTTCCTTGTTCTTTCCGTTTCCTGGGCGTGTGGCAGTTGCCGAGGTCACCTGTGCTGTCAGTGCTGTGACTTGTTGCGCTAGGTTACCCACGGCAATGCCGAGGTGGTTTATGAGGTCCAGGCAGTCCTGGACTGTGGGGGGAGGTGCCGGCATGGGTGGTGCAGCGTGTGGTAATGTGGAGCTGGAGGGTTGCGACATTGCTTCCAGCTGTTTCTCTTGTTCTTGTTTGTCTTGTTCCTCGTTCGCCCTGTTGAAATCTTTGAGTAAATGAAGTTGTTTGTCAGGGGAGATGTCGTCCCAGTCCTGGATGCGCAAGATAAATTCTTTCTCACATTTAGTTGGAGGAGGGAGGGCGTATTTCGAGCAAGCTCCACTGGGATACTGAGCTTGTGCTATACGAGCTGTCTGTTTCCCTTTCTTGGGAGCCACATTCTTCGTCTTCCCTTATGTGGGAGAGGAGGGGGTGAGGGGGAGATTCGAGACGAGGGATAAGGTTCGCAGCGATGGCTATCAACTGTGGGACTGTGAATTCTGTACCGAGGACTGGGATTTCTAGGCTGTAAAGCTCTAGTAAGCCGTAACGGTACTCGGGATCATGATAGATTGCCTGCACGTATTGCTCGGCGATGTTACGAGGGGGTAGTTCTAACTGGAACCCCTGGTAATGGATATTAACACCGTCTTTGTCAATAAAACTTTCACCTGACTGGGCGAGTGTGGCTTGGGAGGAGGAGTGGGCGGAGTGGAAGGATTCCGCAGAGAGTGTAGGTGATGGTGATGCGTACGCTGGTGATGGGATCCAGTCTTGTTCAGACTGGGTGTCCTGGTGTACGTGCAGCGATGCCGAAGCAGAGGCTGTAGTTTGAGGTGGTGTGATAGAAGCTTGTCTCCTCCTAAAGAGATGACGAAGGCAGGTGCGGACGTTCGCAAATATGCAAGGCAGTTTGGAAATAAGTGGGTGGATTTAGACGACGTGATACGACGAGCGCGCAACGCTAACTCGAAGGTGATTGGAATGCCCTATCAAGCGAGACCGATACACAGTGGTGTTTCACACTGCGCGAGGCTGCGGCGATAAAGGGGCACTCAGGAATGATGTAGGGGGATGTGTAGAGCTACAAGGCTGTCTGCCTCAGTCTTCTCGACCTGTTGGCTGCCTCTCACGCCGAAGCGCTCTCAAACTTTTCTGGTTGGTATGCATACAGCTGTCGCAGGCTAAGCCTGGCTGGCTCAATGTCTAACTGCAGCTTATCTGGCGTGGTGACCAGTTCTGCAGCCAGTACCCAGAGGCGTCTACTGATGACCAGATAGACCCAATAAAGGCAAGCACAATGTATGCTGGTTTTACGGACACTACAGTTTTACCACAAATGCACAGAATCTGCTTACAGACTTCCCCAGGCAAAGAGTGAGGTAGATAACACAAAGGGCTGATGGTCGTCAACCACCTAGAGGGATAATGAAGTAGTTGGTGAGCGAAGAGGGCTCAGGAGTGTAAAAGGGAACTTGTCCTAATGTAGCGGTATGACACCTCGCTACGCTAAGCTCAAGTTGAAAGATAGTTGAGATGAACTGTCAGGCCTTCAGGACTCAAGCCTAGCGCGGAGATAAATCACGTGCCGAACTTACAGTCACTGTGGAGCGTGCAAGGTCAAAGGTAGTCCTTACGCAGAACTACAATCTCGCGATGTCACACAGTGGTAAGCTGAGTGGAGAACCAAGAGGACAAGTTGGTTCCACTCAGGACGTTACAGAGAGGTTTATATACGCTACGTGTGCTGAGCTTGAACTGAGTCTAAACACTATTACTAAGTGTACAGTAAGACTCCATGACTCAGGAGCTGACGTGTCGTGTCTAATAATAGCGTTATCTATTGTGCTGACTGATGCACTTGTCATAGCGCTGACGCGATGCCTTATCTTGCTGAGTAAAACCTAATACAGCATGTAAGCATAAACTACTAAGCGTGTTCTAGAGCTATCTAGAAGGTTCCTTTCTTATCTACCAATCGTGTGAGTCCGTACAGTAAATGGAAGTGTGACTGGATTGGGTTGTCCCGTTAAGGGTGCAACTATCCCAGGGTCACGTGCTTGAGGGTGCACGTGGTGGCAACACGTGGCTAACAAAGTCTCGTACTTTGGCCCTTTATGTCTTCCTCTAGTGATTCCGTATAAATACAGAAAAATAGGAAAATAATATACAGCGTCCATGACACACTGGATATGTCAAAGTCACGTACTCAATCGACTACTAGCTCATGGACAAGACGTAGTAGGGTGGCCCAAAGGATGCAAATGGGGAAATAGATGAGAAGGCAAGAGAAGTAGATGGCGAGCACACCTGTGGTGGCTAGAGGTAAAGGGGGATAGAGCAGATAAGGAAGGGACAGTGGCAAGACAGCGCACACAGCTAAGGACTAGGAAGATGTCCAGTTATGGCTCAAAGGACAACGTCAATTGAAAACAGCCAACAGCCTATACAGCTACTAGAGCAGGCACTGGGTGGATAATCCAAGAAGTCAAGCTTAGGTCTTCAGCAACCATAAGCCAGAGCCTATATACTACTCCAAGGAGGTTTGAACCCCAGCTTGGAACTCCAAAACCCTAATACATGGATCCTAGGAATGAGTCACAACAAGTCAGAGATAATCAGAAGCCAATGGCATAAGGCCCTCATGGCATGAGTCAGAGATAAGCAGTCACAAGTCGTATGAGCACAGTCACGAACCAATCACAAAGCAGGGAGCATATGGTACACATCAGAAACCAGGCACAATTGATAACATGTACAAGTCATTGCAAACATGAGGCAGTTGAGACTGGTCCAGGCACAAGCTCATCTGGACCCTTCTGGTGTGAGTCTAGCCAGGTCACATGCCAGGGTCACGTGACAGGTGGTTGCATAAGATCACATGATCTAGTCCCAATATTCCTGAGGTCTTTGAGCGGTGCCCAGGTAGTATCGGTAGTCAGGTGACTTAGCTTGTTCTTGGGTGTCTAAGGCCACAATCTTCATAACTTCAGCTTCCTCCTCAGCCAAATCAGTGTGTGATCACTTCATGGCAGTGTTCCGCGGTCGTGCATGGGTGTCCAGGGGACTAGTTACAGGTGAAACTGTAACAGCGTGGATGCAGTTCCAAAGGAGGTTGTGACCTGGCAAATCCTAAGCCCTGGACATGTGTCCCCAACAATAGAAGCCTGGGATGTGGGACCGTGTGAGCTGAATGTCAAAATTGAAGATTGGGCTATGATGTCATGATCCATCAATCGTGCCATCAATTATCTCTGATTTTCACGATCCAAGCCTTGATCGACTATCGAGGTGATCGTGTTCAATGGACAAGATGCGCCCGGGCTCAATACCGGGTGGCAAAGGCAAGGATGACATAAGATGACTTGCAACGTGCAAGCAAATAGACAAAGACTAGATTTCAGAGGATGGAAAACAAGACTGGAACGCAGAACTACAGTGCTATCCTACAGGTTTTTATACAGTTAGAATCCCCTATTTTTCTTGTTATTTTCTACTGTTTTTCCGAATGCGCAGTCTTTTGGTCGCCATAATGGCACCATCAAGTGACATGACCGTAAGTAAGGTTTTCCAGAATAGAAACGGAAACTTCCGAAACATGAGAACACAGAAGAATCTTGAAACATGAGAAGTAGAAATGAGAATACGAGAATTCCAGAACTTTTCTAGAATTGATGGCACAATCCGGTGATCGTGACACTGATAATCAGTTTTCTGGAAATGTCTCAGATTTGGTTCTCATGTTTCAGATCTGTTTTAATCTTTTCTGCTTCTATGTTTCAGGTTCTGCTTCTCTTTCTGTCAGAATGTTCTGAATGTTTCAAAATCTTGCTTCCTCTCTGCCAGCTCACAACATCATAGAAAATACCAGAAAATAGGGTTCTTGTACAGTACTTAAGGAGTCAGTAGCATAGCCTGTATTTTCACAATCCAAGCCTCAATCGATTATCGAGGTGATCATGTTCAGGGGATGAGATGTGCCTGGGCTCGATACCAGGTGGCAGAGATGAAGATGACATAAGATGACTTGCGACACGCAAGCGAAGAGACAAGGGAATAGATTGCAGAGACGGAAAACAAGACTAGAATGAGGGGATACAAGCTACCCTACTGGCTCTTTTATACAGTACAAAGTCCTTATTTTTCTGTATTTTTCTACGATTTTCTCTGGAACGCGCAGTCTTTCAGTCGCAAGAATTGCACCATCAGTCGTATCATCAGTAGCACACAATCATATCGTAAGTAGAACGTTCCAGAATAGAAATGGGAACTTCCAAAACATGAGAACATAGAAGAATCTTGAAACATGAGAATCAGAACATTCTATACAGAATCTTCTGAGATCGATGGCACAATCCAGTGATCGTGACATGTATTCTTTGTTCTAGTCTTGTTTCCTGTCGTGAATTCTAGTTCCATTCCCTTGCTCTCTCTAGCAAGTGGTCTTACCCTCTGTTCATCTGCCTTGCTGAGGCAGAGAGTCTATTACTTGTCTTAGTGCTGCATCTGCATTGACTTGCAGAAGAGCCTACCAGTTTACCAGACCAGACACACTGGTGTGCTGACAAAGCGTGATCTGGAAGACACCTTACGACTAAGCAGTAGCAACGAGGTCGTGAGTCTGCCTCTAGGATCATAAAACATGAGCCCTGCCAGGACCCACTTCTCATCCCAGTCCTGTCCCGGTTTTGGACAGCCATCTTGGGCTGGCCTTAGGCTTCAAAGCCAAGCCCACAAACCACTAATCAATAGCTTCTTCCATTTGGAATGAGTACACTTTTGCACAAATTGAAAAGTGCCTTGGGGAAGAGTGCTCTCTATCTTGCACATGGTCAAATAAGGAAGAAAATGAGAGAGGTCAGGTGGAGAATCCATAGGGCCAAAAACTGGTAGAACATGCATTGAGCACTCATACTGTCTATATAAACTGTCACCAAAGAAGTGACTGATCACTACTTACTTTACATGAAGGAACTGAGGTTTTACAGATTGCACATGCTTACAATGTATTTGGTCTTGTAACAGAATGGGAGCTTTATTTGGACTTGTTTATATGCTCAAGTAGAGTATACACATGATACATTTTTAAGTTGTAAGGGGAGTGATATTTGGTCGTGTTTAGAGGCACGTGTATACACGTGATAGCAGGAAAAGCCACCCAGCATAAGACCTTGTCAAGCA
This sequence comes from Lactarius akahatsu, assembly GCA_021524915.1. NCBI lineage: Eukaryota > Fungi > Basidiomycota > Agaricomycetes > Russulales > Russulaceae > Lactarius > Lactarius akahatsu. The sequence continues at coordinate 46,279 of JAKELL010000357.1, forward strand.
AGGTGATGATATTCTAGGACGGATCGCAAGCCTTAAATATATGCCGGTCAGTAGCTAGTAAGTACAGTAAAGAACGACGACGCGCACTGTTACGGACAAGCAGTAAGCACGAGAATCATATTCAACAAATCCAACTACTCACAGATCACCCCCGGCCACGGACCATAGTGAACGAAATTCACCCATCTCTCCAGCGTCATCCGTCTCTTCCTCCGCAGCATCTTTACCGCAAATCGGAGCGCATTCGCAGATCTCTCGTGATATCATACCCCCTGTTCTCCTTCCGAAGTAGAGAGTAAAAATGTTTCGCCAAGTCCCAAGCCAAGTCCCATCCATCTACGCCCGCCGTCGCCCACATCGTCCCGACCACACTGCGGAACCCGCAGTACTATACCGCCGCGGGGAGATGTAGTCCCTCATCAACAACGCTCCCTTCAGTTACCTCGGCCGTGTGACAAGCAGAGAGAAAGGCGAATTCGGCAGTGGGTAGTTCCGAGCGTACGATCTCGGAGCGTCAGACGCTCGCTCCGTGAAGTTCGAATCCAGCTTCGAATGATTTGCTAGTTTCCAATGTACCATGACAAGCAAAATGAACAAATTGGTGATGACGGAAGCCATCGACGACTGCGGCCGGGCGGCTTCCGAGATGAGACTTGTCACCTCGGTATCGAGAGACTGGATGGCTTGGATCTCGCCTCCCACAGTTGGAAGGGACGGGTGAGACTGTGCTACAAGAAGTAGGGAAAGTCGAATCGAAGATCGCGAACCGAAATCACGATCACGAGATTGGATAAGAGCTGACAGCGTCGGGGTATAGGAGCAGATGTAGAGGTCCAGGAAATAGCGCATCTCGCCATCATCGGATGGGATTGGACCCATGGCATGGCGAGGAAAGGAGCAAAAGACGGATGTCGGACACCACCACATCCGGGATGACGGGTTTTCCAACGAGCTCGTAGCACTCCGCGAGAACAAAAGGCTTAGAGTT
>JAKELL010000358.1:0-47175 GCA_021524915.1 Lactarius akahatsu
CCACGACCAAGAAATCCGATACGGACTACTAGACCTCTACGGCCTAGAAATCCCCGTTCTTGGAACAAACTTCACAGTCCCGCAGTTGATAGCTATCGCTGCAAACCTCATTCCTCGTCTCGAATCGCCTCCCAACCCCCTCATCTCCCACGTAAGGGAAGACGAAGAACGTGGCTCCCAAGAAAGGGAAACAGACAGCTCGTCTAGCACAAGCTCAGTATCCCAGCGGAGCTCACTCGAAATTCGCCCTCCCTCCCCCAACTAAGAAAGAAAGGAGTTCATATCTCGTATCCAAGACTGGGACGAGATCTCGCCAGACGAACAACTCCTTCTCTTAGAAGAATTCCGTCGGGCACAGGAGGACGCAGAACGAAAAGAGAGACAGAAGAAATTAGATGAGATGTCACAACCAAGCGGAAGCACCCTCCCTCACGCCGCACCACCAACACCACTCCCCCCTCCCACCGTCCAGGACTGTCTGGATCTTATAAATCACCTCGGTATCGCCGTCGGTAACCTCGCACAGCAAGTCACAGCTCTGACTGCACAGGTGGCCTTGGCAACCGCCACTCGCCCAGGAAATGGGAAAAACAAGGAAATAGTGGCCCACCCCAAAGCTTGGGATGGGAAAGGCTCCTCCTCAGACGCCCGTCATTTCCTTGCCGCATTCCACAACTGGGCAGGATCATTAGGGGACGCCATGAACACATGGCATACAGTGGATAGCAAGTGGTACGCGGACGAACATAGGTGGATCGCTGCTGCCCTCAACCTGATGGAAGGGGACGCTAAAACCTGGGCACTCCCATACCTGGAGTCCGCCAACCAAGGGACTATTCCCTTCGGAGGAAACTGGTCGGACTTCGTCAAGGAGTTCAACCACAGGTTCAGCCCCCTAGACGTCCAAGACATAGCTCGAGAGGAGCTAAAGAAAACAAGACAGGGTAAAAAAGACGGTTGCCGAATATGCATCCATATTCGAGCAGTACTCTGGACAAACCGGGTGGTCCATTATCGACCTCCGCACCCACTTCTATGATGGTCTCACAGACGAGATCAAGGACCTCCTCGCCATCACAGACAAGCCCCATAACACATACGACGAGCTCAAGCAAAGTGCGCAAGTCATTGACCAACGACTGCGCCAACGCCAGAGCGAGAAGAAAGGGAAATCTTCATCGTCATCACAACACACCACCTCCAACCCTGACGCCATGCAAGTCGACGCCACGCGTCAGCAAGGCAACAGAGCTAAGGAGGAGATCTTCAAAACTCGGGGCGAGTTTCAAGCATGGATGAGAGGGAAATGTTACAGGTGTGGTTCAAAGGAACACACAAAGAAGGATGGAAATCACGAACGTGACGTTTGCAACTGGTGCCAAAGAGCAGGGCACCGAGCAAATGTCTGCCAAAATAAAAGAATGGGGAAACCAGCTAAAGCGAAAGCTGCAGCAACAACGGAGTCCCCTAGTCCACCATCCTCGTCCAATACTATGGCAGCAGCCGCCACAAGCACTTCCCCCGCCCAGACGTCCCAGGCAGACGTAGCGAAGTTGTTGGGAATGATAGAAAAGCAGCAAGAACAGCTGGATGCGTTCAAGGCGGCTTTTTAGATCAGGGGTCGCGTATAGCTGCGACCGGCCCCTCTACAGTAGATGACTCGGCTTCATGTAGTTGTAATATATGCTTACGCTCTCGCCTCGTTTCGGACTCACCTTCTGTAATTCATACGATTCATGCCTGTAAGTTAGATAGTAGTGTTAGTTCGGCTTCTTGTTTTCCTGATTCTATTACATCTACATCTGCCTCGGAGATGAACAATAGTAGTGTTCCTTTTGCTCCACCTTCTTCAGAAGCAATGCCGCACATGATGATTTCTGATGCAGCACTGTCTTCTACTATTATTCCCGAAACAAAAGATAAAAAATCACATTTTCATATTTCCGTGTATTTAAAAGGACGTCATCGTACTGTAAAAGTAGCAGCAATGGTAGACTCTGGGGCAACTTCGTTGTTCCTGGACAAAACGTACGCTGACCGCCACAAGATGATGCAGGTTCCTCTTACAAGCCCCATCACCCTATACAACATAGATGGGACTCTCAACGAAGCCGGTAGTATCACCCACAAAGTCAGGCTCTCTCTGAAAGTCAGCCCTAGTGAAGAAAGTTACGACTTCTTAGTCACTTCACTTGGCCCAGAGAACGTCATTTTGGGACTACCATGGCTAAGGCAAAGGAACCTGCAAATAGATTGGCAGGAAGGCACTATGCGCCTCAACTCAACCGCTGAAATAGCGCCACCAGAGTTGGAGGTAGAGGTGATGCGCATAATGGCAAACTGAATGGAACGCCGCCGTCTCCTTGCAGAGAAAGTGCTAGATACGGTCCAAGACGAAGTTTTCTGTCTGGCAGGCTTCACATACTCTCAGCAGATCGCCGAGAAAGCCACCGCCTCTAAACCAAAGAAAACCTTCGAAGAAATGGTACCGAAGCACTATAGAGACTTCGCAAAAGTTTTCTCTGAGGAGGAATCCCAGAGGCTCCCTGAGCATCAACCGTGGGATCACGCTATAGACCTCGAACCAGATGCCGTTAAACACTGGAGGGTCAAAACGTATCCCATGTCCCCAAGCGAGCAAGTGGAACTTGACAAATTCCTGCAAGAGCACATTTCGAAAGGATACCTGGTCCCATCCAAGTCACCAATGGCCTCACCAGTATTCTTTATTAAGAAAAAGGACGGCAAACTCCGTCTAGTGCAGGATTACCGTCGTCTTAATAAAATCACCATTAAGAACCGATACCCACTACCGCTCGCCGCCGACATCATAGACCGGTTGAAAGGAGCAAAGGTATTCACCAAGTTCGATGTAAGATGGGGGTATCACAACATCTGGATCAAACCCGGAGATGAATGGAAGGGTGCAATAATCACCAATCGCGGACTGTACGAGCCAAAGGTCATGTACTTCGGAATGACCAACAGTCCAGCCACCTTCCAAGCCCTCATGAACGCCGTCTTCGCCGATCTAATCGCAGCAGGAGAGGTTGCAGTATACATGGATGACATCCTCATCTACAGTAACTCCTTGGAGCACCATCGCAAGATTGTACGCGAAGTGCTCAGGAGACTGCAAGAACATGACCTCTATCTCAAGCCTGAGAAATGCGACTTTGAAAGGCAAGAAATGGAGTACCTAGGGATGATTATTCGTCCCGGAGAAGTGCAGATGGACCCTGGCAAGGTCGCTGCAGTAAGGGAGTGGCCTACACCCACAACGCTCAAAGAGGTTAGAGCGTTCATTGGGTTCGCCAACTTCTATCGTTCGATTCATCAAGGACTTCGCGGCTATTGCCCGACCCTTGCATGACCTCACGAAGAAGGACACTCCATGGCAATGGCATTCTGAACAGCAGAAGGCTTTTCGACCACTTGAAGGAAAGCTTCGTACAAGAACCCATTCTCAAAGTGTACGACCCACAGCTTCCAACGAGAGTCGAAACCGATGCTTCAGGATTTGCTACTGGCGGTATACTTACTCAAAAGTATCCTGATGGTCTCTGGCACCCCTGTTGCGTATCGCTCGCAGTCTATGAGCAAAGAAGAACGCAACTACGAAATCTACGACAGAGAAATGCTCGGCTTAATCCGCGCCTTAGAGGACTGGAGACACTTCCTCGAAGGCATCTCCTTTGAAGTGATCACCGACCATAAAAACATGGAATGGTGGGCAAGCATGAAGGACTTAAACCGTCGACAGGCCCGATGGGCCCTGTACTTAAGTCGCTTCGCCTTCAAAATCACTTACAAAAAGGGAGACTCTATGCAAGCCGATGCATTAAGTAGATTCTCGAGAGACCACATCAGAGACAACGAGGATAACCGCCAGGTTCAGGTGTTGCAACCTAAGCATTTCCTCAATGCCGCCCAAGCACACTTCCGCCCAGAAGTGGACTCCCTAGGGAATCGCATAAGACTCGCCTCCATTCGAGAAGCAGAAGTAATAGAGGGTCTTAAAAGCTTACAAAAGACCTGCTCCAAAAGCTCTCATGGACGGAGTCGCGATGTGGGAGGAAGATGACGGCCTAGTTTACCACAGAGGGAAACTGTATGTTCCCAATGACCGGACACTAAGACGAGACGTGGTTAAGTCATGCCACGACTCTGTCACCACCGGTCACCCTGGTAAAAATGGCACCATCGAGCTGGTCAGTCACTACTATTGGTGGCCACGCATGGCAGGCTTCATAAGCTCATACGTAGAAGGATGCGATCGATGCCAACATTATCGCAAAGATCTGCACCCCAAAGCCATAATTCAGCCGCAGGAAGTACCTGAAGGACCATGGCAGATAGTCGGAGTCGATCTAATCGGTCCCACTGCCAATGTCACGTGGAAAGGACATGATCCTTAACATAGTGGATCACTATACAAAACAGATCCATCTATTTCCAGTGACGTCCCAAATCACGGCTGATGGGGTAGCATCCATCTACTTCGAGCAAGTCTTCCCCTTGCACGGGATCCCCAAGAAAATCATCAGTGACAGGGGACCCCAGTTTCGCTGCAAGGAGCATGCGGGCATTATACAAGCGACTAGGGATAGACGCAGGCCTTACTACCGCCTATCACCCTCAAGCTAATGGACAGGTAGAGCGCAAAAACCAAGAAGTAGAAGTCTACTTGCGCTTGTTCATTAGTAAGAGGCAGGATGATTGGGCAGACCTGCTCCCTACAGCAGGAATTCGTAGTCAATAGTAGACTCAACTCAGCCACGGGTCACACCCCCTTTGAGCTACTATATGGCTATACGCCCGACTTCACCATTCCCGCTGGTAGGCCCACCGGTATCCCAACGCTCGATAAGCGTCTACAACACCTAGTTTCCACAAGAAGGGATGCAGAGGCAGCTCTACGCCTAAGTAAAAGGCGAATGCAAACAGACGTTGAACAAAGACACAAGCCATACGTCTTCAACGTCGGGGACAAAGTCTGGCTGCAAGCTAAGCAAATAAAGATACACCAGCAGTCGTCCAAACTGGGCCCAAAACAACTAGGCCCATTTGAAGTCACTGAAGTCAAAAGTGACGTCGACTACAAGCTTGCACTCCCCCCTGCATTATGGATCCATGATGTATTTCATGTAGACCGCCTCTCCCCTTACAAGGGAAACGAAGTTAACGGGCTCATGCCACCTCCACCCAAACCCATCACAGTCGAAGGAGAGGAAGAGTACGAAGTTGACCACATAAGAGACTCCAAACTCTTCGGTCGTACTCTTAAATACCTCGTTCGCTGGAAGGGCTACGGTGAAGGCGAGGACACTTGGGAACCAGCTAAGAACCTAGCTCATGCCCTGGATAAAGTCAAGGAGTTCCACTCCTCAAACCCGGGCGCACCTAGAAAAATAGCAGCTCTCATCTACGCGTCCTTGCCTTGGCAAGCATCTCATATGTACACAGAGGCCAACGCGGACGTCGACCCTTAAGAAGGGGGGTGATGTCATGGACGCGTATATTATTTTCCTTATTTTTCTGTATTTTTACGGAATTATCAGAGGAAGATATAAAGGGCCAAAGTACAAGACATCGTTAGTCACATGCTGCCACCATGTGCACCTACAAGCACGTGACCCTGGGATAGTTGCACCCTTAACGGGACAACCTAATCTGGTCACATTCCATTTACGTACGGACTCCTGTGATTGGTAGATAAGGAAGGAACATTCTAGATAGCTCTAGAACTCGCTTAGTAGTTTACGCTTACTCGCTGTATTAGGTTTTACTCAGCAAGATAAGGCATCGCGTCAGCACTATGACAAGTGCATCAGTCAGCACAATAGATAGCGCTATTATTAGACACGACGCGTCAGCTCCTGAGTCATGGAGTCTTACTGGACACTTAGTAATAGTGTTTAGACTCAATTCAAGCTCAGCTCCAGTAGCGTATATAAACCCTCCTGTAGCGTCCTGAGTGGAACCAACTTGTCCTCTTGGTTATCCACTCAGGTGCGTATCTCCCTTGTATTCCTTACTCTCCAATCTGAACTTGTCCTCTTGGTTCTCCACTCAGCGTGCCACGGCGTGACCTTGACATCTTGAGTTCTTGTATAAAGACTCTGAGTTGATTGTCCCTCCGCCGTGACTGTACGTTAGCGCGTGATTTATCTCCGCGCCAGGCTTGGGTGTGCTCACCTGACAGTTCATCTTATTTTAGTTCATACTTGAGCTTGACGTAGCGAGGTGTCATACCGCTACACCTCCTCTATTTTGCCAGAGCCATTAACTATTGTAAATAGGCGGCTCTTTGGTACAGGTATGCTATTTGCTGCAGCAAACCTATTTCCCGGAAGTGAGTCCGGGGCTTCAGTCATTGAGTTCTGTGCAGCTTTCCCTCGCTGCCCAGCCCTCCCCTTTTTTGCGTTTTCCTGGTCCCATTTGAGTTTATAACAGTCTGGCTTTTTATGGCCAGACTTTTTGCAGTAGTGGCAGATTATGTCCGGAGACACAGAGCTGCCCGATGCCTGCGACGCATGATCGTGCGGAGGCGAATTTTTCTTGACGGGGGCTATCTTGTTGTAAGATGCCGGGGGACCAGCGATACAGGATTCCTCATTGATGAACCTGTTAATTAGGTCCTGAGGTTGTAGATTGGCAGGGGGGCCAGAGGCGAGGATGGTGCCTGCTATGGTGCTATAGGAGGGGGGTAGCACGTCTAAAAGTATGAAGGACATTTGCATGTCCGAGATGGGCATCCCTTGCTCCACAAGGGTGTTCCTCGTGTCCAGCATCTTCTGGAGTTGAGGTTGGAAGGGGCTACCTTCCTGAAGCTTGGTGTTTGCCAAGCCCACCCAAAGGTTGAAGGTGGCCATAGAGCCAACCTGGCCATAGAGGTGATCAAGGTGGACAAATTTGTCATGGACGCTTGGGAACAGCGCCTCTGAGACAATGCCTGAGAGAACTTCTGATGTGACTGAAAGATATAAGAGGCCAGTGATGACCTCTTCCTGCTTCTCCCACATGGCCAAAATGGCCAAACCTTCGTCCGTTGGACCGGTGGGGGCACCAACAACTCCTGCTGCAGGGGCAGGGTGGTGCGGAACATGGGGAGGTTGGGAGTGAGTGAGGTGCCTTCTCACTCCATTCATCAACATGAGCGACGTGAAGGTTGCTCCCCATGTCTGCCAATTTGTCCCGTCCAACTTAGAGAGGACAAGGGTAGGTGGGAAGGAGAGGTGGAAGGTGGGCGAGGCCATTTGAGATGTTTGTAAAATCTGGTTCCGAGGAGCAGTCAGAACCAGCCCAGATCTTGTTAAGGAAGGTAGAGGTCCAGCCATAAGAGCGCTATAACTCCATAACACAGTAGAGTGTCATGCCTCAAGTTTGTGCGACTTGGAAGTATTATAGTAGTGGAATCATTTTTATGATGGCTACCTTATACTGTGATCTTCTGAGCCCTAGGAGGGCGAGTGGTCATATCATACAGCTTTATCAGGGTCTAGCAAGAAGGGCTCATAGAAGCATTGTCCGGCGAAGGACGCTTCAAGGCCATCTCTAACCTTTAGGGCCAAGTAGACTGGGGCGACTAAGATGCACAGTAAAGGGTAGTACCCTAGAGAGGAGCCAACAGCGAATTCCAGAGACAATGATAGGGATCAACTCCCATAACAATTGTGACTGTCGTCTGTGGAGTCTCTAGAACAGACCATTAAGGGTCTTGGTACTAAGCAACTAGACTAGTGATACATGCCATGCAGCGAATCCTGCACAGAGGGAGCGAATACTTCTCCTGGCAGAGGTCTAGTCATAGCTACTGTGTAAATACCATTATAGTATAGTAGCGTTTCCAAGTTGTGTCAGAGGGAAGGACTTCTGGGTTTGACTATTAACCAGGCCTTCACACCCCTTAAAGTGACCCAGGTATTAACCGAGTATCACCCAACCATTAGAAAGGCCTATAGCCGCAAGGGTCTTCCCCTATTGGCCTATGAAAGCACTTCCGGACGAAGACCGGGTATAGAAAATATACTAGGATAGTGCGCACAGAGGAGTTTAAGGTCATAGAGACCTTTCACGAGAACCTCCTTAGGAGGCTAGCCAAAATGGCACATGACAGAGTCATGGTGGATGAGAAAGGATGTGTCGAGATAAAAGGGGATAGAGGATGCTCACTGAGGGTGTAGGTGACGACAAAGAAAGATGTGGTCGGCTGAAGTGAGCAGAGTTGACACAAGTAGATCTGTAGGTATAACGCAAGTTAGTTATTAGGCGTCAGGGCCCATAACCTGTTGAAGCGCAGAACTAACGAGCGGAGGGTTAATAGCGAAGAGCTAAAGACAAGTAACTTCAGAGGGTGAAGGAACTCTATACCAATACTACTACACACCTAAAGACAAGTACTAAGACATCTGTGAGTAAAAGGTAGTGTAGGGTAAGAGAGAAGGGACTTACACTTCAGAGGGTGAAGGAACTCTGAAGTGTAGAGGCGAAAACAGCAGTCCTTATATACAGGACGCTTAGCTAATGATGGTCTGTGCGCACAGGTGATCCAAACACAATACAGGTGGTCTGTGCGCCAGAGGGAGAAATGCCATTGGAGGGCAGAGAACAATAGCTGCCTAAAGCAGACAATACCAGTATCTTAACAATGAAGAACAATAAGAGTCATATATGGCTCTATCAATAAAGATAAACAAAAGCGGTCCGTAAGAGTCCAGCCTAGTCCAAATCAGTCTGTAAGGGACAGATACCGTATTTAGTATATGGGATGACTCAATCATATCCCACGAGACATGTGACTTGAATCAGTCGCGTCTCAACAGAAACATGAGACAAGAACCGAGAAACCGAGAACTTTCTGAGACTCTTCCTATCGATGGCACGATCGATGGATCGTGACATACGCCCCTCTCTTGATTGATTCGTCCTTGAATCATTTTAGTCTTCCCTACAAGCATCGGGATAGTCGTAGTCATAGGTATAATCGCGTGGATCCTGCATGAAGTGGTAATGAAAGTTTTCCACAGCCCTAGCAAGGGTCATGACTGGCTCAGGGTGCCTGAGGCGAGATGGTAATTCTGTGATGACGTTAGAATGCCAAATTTCGATGCGTTTTTGCAAGGCCATTTGGTTGTCGTCACCAGGTGGTGCGGGTGCGTCTGGCGTTGTATCGGCCCTCTGGGATGTGTGTCAATCCCGATCTTTTGAAATCCGAATGCACGTTTTATGGCGCAACGCGTGCGGGGTCATGAGATCGATGGTCTGATTGCGTGGGGTTGTCTGTGGTTGCACAGTAGGTTGCCAAGATACAGGGTGGGGTCATGGGCTTCGCACCATATCGTGGCGTGCGACTCTGTCGGTATCAGGTGGTCATGGGTTATCCGGTCGTTGTACGATCTGTGGGGCGAGACGTGGGGTATGTTGCGTTTCAATTTGCCGGCGCATTACTGGGGCTACTTGCGCGACTTCGTCCGGATCTCATGGATTTTTGCAGGCACGAGACTGGAATAGGGCCAGGTAATACGTGATTTTAGTGGGCATCAGGTTTTGCGCGACGGTTTCTGGTGTTAAAACCGAGTTTTTGATGGTTTTCACCCCCTCGTTAGGTTGGTTGTCGTCCTCGACAACAGATGGCGGATCAATACGCGGGCTGGACAGGCGCAAGGGGCTGCGTGGGGGACGAGGATGCGGCAAGGTACAAGGGGAGGCAGGAGAAGGCGTGTGAGGAGGCGAGGCAACGGGGGAACGAGGTGCTTCGTCGACGGGCGTGAAACCAAGGAGAGCGATAAGCGCAAGGGAACTGATGGGAGAGTGGGAACGGGGAACGGGTGATGGAGGGCAGGAGGGTGTGGGACGAGGCGGCGACTGGGGGAAAGATAGTGCCAGGGCGTTGATCTGGGCAGCAGGAGTAGATGGGTCGAGGTCGTCGTTGGTAAGGAGGAGACTGTTGATGACCTGTTGATGTTCGGCGGAACTGAGACCAAGGATGTTACGAACAACGTCAGGCACCGAAGGAGAGGCGGTAGGTAGCGATGAGGCTGTGATGGCGTTAACGTGAGTTCGCAGAGGTGATGATCGAAAAGGACAGGACAGGGAGAGATGCCCTTGTTGCCTACAGCGAAAGCAACAATTTTCATGCATGCAACGTTCACGTTTGGCGTTGGATAGCAGGGGAGGACGAGGGCGAGATGTTGAGATGGCATCGACATCCATCGGGACGACGCCATCGACAGGAGGAATGGGCGGAGGTATCGTAACGTTTGAGGTAACAGGCACAGGGTCCAATCGGTGGGAAGGCTTAATGCCTCGAGCCCGGAGACAGCTATCGAGGATGCGCGCTTGCTGTGCCTCGGCGTGGGCAGTGTCCTGCCACACGGTCATGGATTCGGGGGGTGTGGTGCGCAGGATACAGGCATGAAGGAGAGATTCTGAGAGGCCTCGGCGGAAGAATTCCACGGTGCCGCTGGCATCGCTGTTACGGTACGCGGGAGACGGACTCTTACTTACGGTTATGACCACGTAGTAAGTAGTAATGTGTCATGGACAAGGGGATCAGTCAGCAGTAGCACAATCACATGCCGACGAGGCATGAGTCAATACTAGGATAGTCATAGTAGGGTTCAAGCTACTTACGCTATTCGTCATACGGATTCGAAAGGGAGCTTTAAAGCGACCCCATACATGTATAAATAGTGGCTTGATAAGACCAAGATACACCATCTTGGTCTTCTTCAATCACCACCTTCTATTCATCTCTTTCACGCGTGATTCGCTTGCCTCCCTGTGCAAGTCGTCTTTATCAATCGTCAGGATTACCTAGTGGCACGACTTGCCCTAGTGTACACTCAGGTCACGTGCCCGATAAGCGCTGTGTACCCCGTGACCAGGTCACGTGACTCACAAAGAATATCTCGCTAAGTCGTGAACGCCCTTTCGCAGTCCAAGTTGGACTAACGCCAGTGGTGGTGTTACATTAAGACCAAGATCTACCCATTGTGGCGTTCACAACCTGAGACCAGTGGAGAAATTTTCAGACCTACTCCCTCGAATGAAGGGGAGATTGCAATGTACCAACACAGTTTCTAGGAGCAGCCCGGTGGAGAGAATACCGAGGAGAAACCGGATACTTTGTAGACTTTGCACCGGGGCCAACCCGATACCACCCCATTGAGTTCAACTTCAATCATTTGTGCTGGGTTGAGATTACTTGGAACCCCATAGACAATCGCTACGACGCAGTTCGCCCTGCAGGAAGAAACTACAACTGCGACATTGACTCGAGAACCCTACCTGTGCGTACAGAGTGGGGACATATAGACGGACAACCCGAAGAGGAACCAAGCACCTCTGAACCTAGAACCCCTGCACCATCAGAAACCAGCGGAGACGACAAAGAAACAAACGACGAAGAGTCAGATGTTGAAAACATAGTACAAACAGCTGAGTCCCTGCACATTAACAAACCAGAAAACATTGAAGTACACCCCCCCGCAGAAATGGCCACAGCAACAACCACCCAAGTAGATTCAATAACCGAAGAAGCACGAAGAATTGCAGAAGAAACGGAAGCCTACTTACGACCCATTGACCCAAGTACGGGTCATTGAATGACGGCGGATGATGCAGCCATCTTCCGAGCAGTAGGACCAGATATCCCTGACCCCCCGCCAGGAGCAGGCGAACAACCACGACCCTGAAGAGCAGGAGGAAACTTCGGCCAAGGACCACCAAGGGGAGGAAGACTGCCATTTGGAGAAGACGGAAGACAACCGCAATTCGGAGGCGGAGGAGGAGGAGACCCCTTTGGTGGAGGACCACCCCCACCTGTCGGAGGACCACCACCCAGAGGACCGACCCTGGGAGCCCCTCATGGAACCGACAAACTGGTGGGAGAAACCCCAAGCATTTTCGATGGAAACCGAGATGAGTATGAATCCTTTCTCATGCAATGGCACATATACTGGGGACAAAATTCAGAAGCACCGATCATGACCAACGTCTACCGACGGTGCCTATTATTCCTAGGCTTCATCAAGGGACCACGAGTGTCAAACTGGACCCTCGGTTTCCTCCAATGGCTCAACAATGAACTACACTGCGGAAGAAGCCGATACGACCCCTTTTTATGGGATACCCTCACAGCGGGATTCTCAGACTGATTCTCGAATGTCCTGGAACAGGAACAAGCGCAAGCCACCCTGGCTAAGGGATTCAAGATGATTGGAGACGATATTGACTCGTATGTCACCAACTTCGAGCAGTTAGCACGGAAGGCTGACTATCGCCTCAACGATTGCCAAACGCTGGACCGGTTCACAGCGGGGCTACCGAAAGCCCTGTTTACTAAAATATACGAGCTGGACGACCCCCAGACCTTCAACGAATGGAAGGAAGCCGCCCTCCGCAGGCAGAAGCAATACATCCACCTACGCGCTCACCTAGGCATCAACACTGCACCGCACAACACCCCGACCCCGAGACCCCAGCAAAACCGGAACTACACTCCACAATGGGCACCACCCAGATTCCCGCCACCACGATACGACCCAAACGCCATGGACACATCGGCAGACTGCACTTGTGCACGCCTTGCAGAAGTAGGAGACCCAAATTGCGGAAACTACCAAAAGCCCCCATTCCCACCAAGAGCAGGACCAGGGCAAAGCCGAGGAAATGGACAGAGACGTGACACGAGGGAAGTTATATGTTATAATTGCAACAACCCGGGCCACTTCTCACGAGATTGCACCCGCCCCAGAAAACCAAGGCAACAGTTCCAACCATGCACAAGTACAAGCCGAAACACAGAAACCGACTACTACAGCCAAGAACCAACAACCGCGCGTCGCACGGAAACCACGCCCCAAGAGCAAGCCAATGAATGGATGGAAACGCTGAGGGGAGCCAGCGACGAGGTCAAGGACCTCATATTCAAAGACCTATGGACCCAAGAGGGTTTTCAGGGCGCCTAAACCCGTCGGCCTGGGTGAGGGCAGTTAATTGTAACTCTGTAATCATGACTCGCTACCGTTCGCTTAGAATCCCAGTCTCGATTTGCACCAGTTACTCCATGGCCGATATAAAAGGGCTCGTAGACTCTGGAGCCACCGACAACTTTATAAGACCCACGTTCAATAAACGGATGGGCCTCGGACTACAAGCCCTCAAGAAACAAAGAAAATATGGAATATAGATAACACAGAAAACAAGGCTGGATCCATCACTCACTTCATCGACCTGGACGTTCAAACCAATAAAACAAATAAGGTCATGAGGTTCCTAGTCACGGACATCGGAAACAAAGACCTCGTCCTCGGATACCCCTGGTTAGCCATGTACGAACCCACCATCAGCTGGGCGCATGCCACGATCCACGAAGACGCTCTCCCTGTGGTACTCCGATCAATCAACCCCACAGAAACCCAAACCACCATCGCCAGCGCAATGACCCAAGACGAAGCCGAAGAGATTGTCCAAGAACTCGAAGAGGAATGCCAAATACGCACCACAGCCACAGAGCTCACCATTGCCGCCAATCAAAACACCGTCGTCACAACCATCCCCGAACCATACCAACGATTCGCCAAGATCTTTAGCGAAGAAGCATCCCACAGGTTTCCACCATCGCGACCATGGGATCACGCAATCGACTTCAAACCTGGCACACCCCCCAGCATCGACTGCAAAATCTACCTGATGTCACAGGATGAAGATGGTCAACTGTGCGATTGGCTAGACGAACAACTCAAGCTAGGCTATATTCGACCATCAAAATCCCCTTACACCTCTTCATTCTTCTTCATCAAAAAGAAAGACAGAAAGTTGAGACCCGTACAGGACTACAGACGTATTAACGCCTGCACGGTGCGCAACCAATACCCACTACCCCTCATGTCGGAGCTCATAAATGATCTTGGAAACGGGCACATCTTCACCAAACTCGACATCTGATGGGGGTACAACAACGTACACATCAAGGAGGGCGACAAGTACAAAGCGGCATTCAAGACAAAATACGGACTATTCAAACCACTTGTCATGTATTTTGGGCTCACGAACTCACCAGCAACGTTCCAAAACATGATGAACGACATACTAGGCGACACAATCCACATCTTCGCGGCAATGGGCACCATCATTCGCGTTTATATGGACAACATCAGAATAGCGACCCTCGAACACGCAGGACTTCAAGCACACATAGAAGCTGTAAGCGCTGTACTCCAGATCGCGATAGACCACGACCTCTACTTCAAACCCTCCAAGTGCACCTTCCACCAACCGCGAATGGATTACCTGGGGGTAATTCTTGAAAAGGGGGTGACGCGTATGGACCCCGTAAAAATTGCTGGCATACGCGACTGGCCCACACCCACGAAGGTATGCGATGTATGATCCTTTCTAGGCTTCTGCAATTTTT
This sequence comes from Lactarius akahatsu, assembly GCA_021524915.1. NCBI lineage: Eukaryota > Fungi > Basidiomycota > Agaricomycetes > Russulales > Russulaceae > Lactarius > Lactarius akahatsu. The sequence continues at coordinate 14,423 of JAKELL010000358.1, forward strand.
ACCACCTCTTCATTCGCGGTTTCGCCGCACACGCACGAGCCCTCAACAAGCTCACACGTAAGAACGCAGAATGGACATGGGGTAAAGATGAAGAAACTGCATTCCAAAACCTCAAACGACTAGTCACCAGCGAACCAGTTCTTGCACACCCCACGCTGACAGACCAATTCGAACTCGAAGTGGACGCATCCGGATATGCCATAGGTGCGGTCCTCCTTCAAAAGAAGCAAGACGGGAAACGCCACCCCGTCGGTGATGAACAGCGCACATGAAGGGATCATACTCACAGTGAACTGGTGACTGTGGTGAGATATGAAGGTGAGCTTGAAGCAGCAACAGAGAGATCTTGCAAGTGAAGCAGAGTGATAGTCTGGCACACAACAGATGAGAACTGATGTTACATTAGAGGTGGAGACATACCTGGCACACAACAGATGAGAACTGATGTGGACCAGGAGCGTACAAAGTACTCTACTTATACTGCTACAGGGGGTGACGCTGGTAACAGCAGGTCACAGTAAATACAAAGCACATTGTTCTGTACACTAGAAAGAGAACAAGGCGTAGAGAACAAGAAGAGTCCAGATGTTACGGTACGGGAGAAGTGGACTCTTACTTATGGTTATGACCTCATTAGTAAGTAGTAATGTGTCATGGACAGTCGCGTCAGTCAGCAAGGACAGTAGAATCACATGCCAATAGGGCATGACTCATTCCTAGGACAGCTGTAGTAGGGTTCGAGCTACTTACGCTACCAGTCGTACGGATTCGAGAGGAGCTTTAAAGCTGCCTCATGCATGTACAAATAGTGGCTCGATGAGACCAAGATACGCCATCTTGGTCTTCTTCAATTCACCACATCTATCCATCTCTTTACGCGTGCTTCGCTTGTCTCCTTCAGAGCAAGTCGTCTTCATCGATTATCGGACTACCTAGTGGCACGACTTGCCCTAGTGTACACTCAGATCACGTGCCCGTAAGCGCCGTGTACCCCGTGATCAGGTCACATGACCTCGGAAGATATTCTGCTGAGTCGTGAACGCCCTTTTGTGTCCAAGTCGGACTAACGCCAGTGGTGGCGTTACACCAGACTATGATATCATAGTGACATCACAATAGAGATAAGAACAAAGGAAAATACATAGACGTAGTACAAGGGCAATCCAGAGTGGTCCATGATGTCATGTACATATGTGATGTCATAGATAAGAGAATACAAGAAGTCCGAGATTGTAAAGATCAAAAATAATCTAATCTACAAGTCCTGTATATCTAATCTAAAGCAGTCTGTTATCTGCGTGTCCATTTGAGCCGCTAAGTGCGCACAGGTCACTTATCAACAGTCGGATACTTCTCAGCCACGTTGAACGAAGCGGAACGCAACTATGACATCTACGACCTGGAACTCCTAGCCATCATCAAAGTGCTATGACACTGGAGACCATTCCTAGCAGGATCGCCACATAAAGTCAAGATATTCTCCGACCACCTCAATCTCACGCACTGGAAATCACCACAAAAGATAAGTTGTCGTGTAGCACGAGAAGTCCTAGAGCTCATGGAATATGACTTCGAGATCCACCACATCAATGTCATGGACGCGTATATTTATTTCCTTATTTTTCTGTATTGTTACGGATTTATTTAAGGAAGATATGAAAGGCCAAAGTACGAGATATCGTCAGTCACATGCTGCCACCATGTGCACCTACAAGCACGTGACCCTGGGACAGTATACCCTCAACGGGACAACCTAACCCGGTCACATTCCATTTACGTACGGACTCTCGGATTGGTAGATAAGGACGGAACATTCTAGACAGTTCTAGACCACACTTAGTAGTTTACGCTTACCTGCTGTATTAGGATTTACTCAGCAAGATAAGGCATCGCGTCAGCGCTATGACAAGTGCATCAGTCAGCACAATAGATAGCGCTATTATTAGACACGACGCGTCAGCTCCTGAGTCATGGAGTCTTACTATACACTTAGTAATAGTGTTTAGACTCAGTTTAAGCTCAGCTCCAGTAGCGTATATAAACCTCCCTGTAGCGTCCTGAGTGGAACCAACTTGTCCTCTTGGTTCTCCACTCAGGTGCGTATCCTCCTTGTACTCCTTACTCTGCAATCCTAACTTGTCCTCTTGGTTCTCCACTCAGCTTACCACTGTGTGACATTGCGAGTCGTGCTCCTGCACAAGGATCACCTCTGACCCAGCGCGCTCCACAGTGACTGTAAGTTCAGCGCGTGATTTATCTCCGCACTAGGCTTGAGTCCTGAAGACCTGACAGTTCACTTCAAACCTTTTCACTTGAGCTTAGCGTAGTGAGGTGTCATACCGCTACAATCAAAGGAACCAACAACAGCCGCGCAGACACCCTATCACAAAGACCAGACTACGACAGAGGAGAAAAGGACAACGAAGGAGTTGTAGTCCTGCCAGAAAAGGTATTTGTAAGAAACCTCACCGTGCAAACCCCAGAGACACACAACCAAGACGAGCACATTATACACCCCTGGGTAGACCCACACAAACTCAAGAAGATCGAAGGGACCTGGTACCGCCAAGGCGCACGAGTGATCACCGGAGGGCCCAAAGAAATCTGCACCATCATTGTGAATCACCACAACCCCCCCGTCTATGGTCACCTAGGAATCAAACGAACAGCAAGAATCATCGAACGGAATTACTGGTGGCCGAATATACTAAAGCACGTGACCGAATATGTCCAAGGCTGCGCGGAATGCCAACGACACAAAGTCAACAACTGCCCAACAAAAGCCCCACTGGTACCCATCACACCAAAAATCGACGCTAAGCCATTCGAAACCATTGCACTCGACTTCATTACTAAGCTACCAGAGTCACAGGGATATGACTCCATCCTCACCGTAACCGACCACGACTGCACCAAAGCATCGGTCTTCATCCCCTGCAACGAAGAGATATCAGCGGAAGATGATGAACAGCGCACATGAAGGGACTATACTCACAGTGACAAAGTAGACTGTGGTGAGATACAGAGGGTGGCTGGAAGCAGCAACAGAGTAATCTTGCAAGTGAAGCAGAGGTAGTGTCTGGCACACAACAGATGAGAACTGATGTTTATACAAGAGAGGGAAACATACCTGGCATACAACAGATGAGAACTGATGTGGACCAGGAGCGTACAAGCTACACTACTTATACAAAACTACATGGTGACGCAGGTAACACCAAGTCACAGTAAATACAAGGACGTATTGTTCTATACTCAGACAAAGGAGTGGACTAGTTAGAGAACAAGGAGTAAAGAACAAGAAGGGTCCAGACTATGATATCATAGTGACATCACAATAAAGATAACACAAAGGAAAGTACAAAGACGTAGTACAAGGACAATCTGGAGGAGGAGTCCATGATGTCATATACATAAGTGATGTCATAGATAAGAAGATACAAGAAGTCCGAGATTGTACAGATCATAATATCTAATCTACAAGTCCTGTATATCTAATCTAAAGCAGTCTGTTATCTGCATGTCCATTGAGCCGCTAGATGCGCTCAGGCCACTTATCAACAGAAGAAACTGCAGCCCTGTACGTAACTCACATATTCCGGAGATTCGGATTACCGGCAAAGATCATCAGCGACCACGACCCACAATTCGCATCAAAATTCACAAGAGAGTTATGCCGGATCCTAGGCATCCATCAGAACATCTCCACAGCATACCATCCCCGAACAGACGGACAATCGGAACGCACCAACCAATGGCTAGAACAATACCTCCGGTTCTGGGCCAACGAGCATCAAGATAACTGGGCGCAATTCCTACCCATGGCAGAATTCACGCACAATAACTGGCCGCACGAGGCAACAAGGAAGTCCCCATTTTCGCTCATGATGGGATATGACCCTCGCGCTGATTGGATCGATAAGCCATCACCTATCCCACAGGTGCTCACATGACTCCAACAATTCCGAGAAGCACAGAAAGAAGCTCAGAACCTCATCCAAAAGGCGCAATCACTGTGGATCAAACATAGAAACACGCCCAAATATCAAATAGGGGACCAAGTATGGCTAGAAGGACGACACCTGCGAACCAATCAACCAACAGCCAAACTCACAGCACGACAACACGGACCCTTCCGAATTACACGAGTCTTATCACCGGTCAATTACCAGCTCGAACTCCCCACACAGTGGAGCATTCACCCCGTGTTTCACATCGATCTACTCACGCCTTATCGAGAAACGCCCATGCATGGGGAAAACTTCCAGCGCCCACCACCGGATTTGGTAGATGGAGAAGAGGAGTACGAGGTGGAGCGCATTCTAGACTCCAGGCGGTTCGGCCGGAGCAAGAAATTGCAATACCTCGTGAAATGGAAGGGGTACCCAGACTCGGAAAACCAGTGGGTCAACAAAAGTGACGTATTCGCTGACGAAGCCCTAGCGGAGTACAAGCGGAACACGAAAGCGAGAAGGATACTTATAAGGAGGGGAAGAGTTGCAATCCAAACCCCACTCCTTCACACTGGACTCCCCACTCAAACAGAAATGTCTCTTCCCACTTCCTCCTCTCCCTCCTCTCTCGCTTCCTGTCTCATCAACAGCCTCACCCACAAAGAGCTCTGGGCGGCTCTCAACAACGTCCAATCCATCATCGACGTCGAAGAACCAGACCAGCCCACCACATACTGGCTCCTCGACCCCAACGGCAACCACCTCAACACAGTGCCGTACACCAAAGCCGAAATTACTCGGCTTCGTGCAGCTGTCGGACTCTTTGCGAGTCCCCCATCTCGACCTGACCCCATGCGGGTCAAGGTCAAGCAAGAAGAAGACCCCTGCAACGTTGAGGTGGCAGGAGTGGATGAAGACGCAGGACTGGAGAAAGCCAGCGGAGGACTGGAAGCGCTGACAGCTAGCGGTAGCTGCAGCCAGGAGGGCCGTCATCTACCACCGATGCCGACAACACACCGAGACGCTGAGAGAGCAGTGTACGAAGCAGTCGAAGGGAGCTTAAAGGAATGGTACCCAGTTGAGCAGCCCTACCTCATTACAGCCACCGACTCTGACGACCCCTGCGAAACCCCTTACGCGTGCGACTCCATGGGTCGCCCCATATACCGCGGGGGCGTAGTCGTCGACACCCACAACTCCACTGTGCTGGCTGTCTGCCTCCGATACCTGGGAGGGACATCGCGAGTCGCGCCGCACGGATCCAAACACAACAGGGGGGATGACTTCGTCCACTACCCTATCACCGATGCTCAGGGGTGACCCGCCAGGCCACCTACATTCAAGTCATCACCAGACCAGATCCCCTGGTCCTCGGCCTCATAGACGACAGCGACAAAGTATACAGTTGCCCTCTATACGCCGAAGCCCACGTCCAAGAGGCAGGCAAGCCCCATTACGCACCCGAAGATCTGTACGCCCTCATTGGAGGGCATAGCAACCAGCATTGGGTGGATCGCACGGTCAACGAGTTGAAGGACGTAGGGCTCAAAGCTGAGTTGACTCGATTCCGCGCATACCGACACGAGGCTGAGAGGATGGAGCAGCGGCTCCATGCCCTGGCCCAGGTGCTCGGAGGGGTGCAATCGGAGCTGGCCCGGTGCAAATTCCAGTTGGAGATGGTGAACACCCTAGATCAGATCATGGAGAGACAGGAGGCTTGGGTCGGAGGGATAGGCCCCACGCGGCGCCGTGGTCGTCACAGCTGAAAAGGGGGTGATGTTACGGTATGTGGGAGATGGACTCTTACTTACGGTTATGACCACGTAGTAAGTAGTAATGTGTCATGGACAGGGGGATCAGTCAGCAGTAGCACAATCACATGCCGACGAGGCATGAGTCAATACTAGGATAGTCATAGTAGGGTTCGAGCTACTTACGCTATTCGTCATACGGATTCGAGGGGAGCTTTAAAGCGACCCCATACATGTATAAATAGTGGCTTGATAAGACCAAGATACACCATCTTGGTCTTCTTCAATCACCACCTTCTATTCATCTCTTTCACGCGTGATTCGCTTGCCTCCCTGTGCAAGTCGTCTTTATCAATCGTCAGGATTACCTAGTGGCACGACTTGCCCTAGTGTACACTCAGGTCACGTGCCCGATAAGCGCTGTGTACCCCGTGACCAGGTCACGTGACTCACAAAGAATATCTCGCTAAGTCGTGAACGCCCTTTCGCAGTCCAAGTTGGACTAACGCCAGTGGTGGTGTTACAATCGCGATGCCATTCCGCGGTGTTGGCCAGGAATTCGAACTGTGAAATGTAAGTGTCGACATCGTCTCCCTTCATCTGGAGCGTTGTCAGCTTTTGGTATGCGTTTTGCTTGCTGAGCGTGTCCGTCCAAGCTGTCTTGAAGGAGGCTTCGAACAGTGTCCATAATTGTTTGTCTGTCTCTGCGAGGGGGTTGGTTCAACGGGTCATTGCTTCATTGAGTTTACGCTCCTCAATGTCTACCCAGTTATTAACTGACGGTCTGCATATGAAGCCGAGAGCACAGATGACACGCGAGTACGGGCTCTGCATGATACTGTGATCTCTGTTGAGTTTGCAAAATAGGCGAAATTCCTGCAGGAATTGATTGCTCTCTGTGTGGCTGCCAGTGAAAAGCGTCGGAGGTGTGCCCTTGAGAGCTCTGGTGAGTGGGACTGTGGCCATCAGTACGATTGGGGGAACGATGTGAGGTGTGAACAATGTTGTCGGGACGGTGGGCATTGGCGTGGGCGCAGAGGATTTGATGAGAGCGAGATCAACGTGGATTGGGGTTAAACAACGGAATGCTTCAGCGAGGTTGTCAACGGGATCGGGGGGTGGGAGGTCAAGGGGGATATCCTCTTCAATGTACTCAATATACTCGGGTTGTGCCTGTTCTTCAACAGAGACAGGCGCGGGGAGTCAATCGGGATTGGCTTCGTCTTCAGGGAGCCACCAACCTAGGTCAAGGGCGTTTTCTTGGTTGAGCGCTGCAGACCGCCGAGTACGATGGATGTGATGTCCAAGGCAGTGTTGTGCCAGTCGGGGACTAAGTCGGGGTTAGGCGGTCGCCAAGTCGGATTAGTCGGGTCGTAGACTAAACTCGACTGAAGTCGACTGTACTTTTGATGGCGTGGGATTGATGACCCGATTAAGTAGGACCTTCCACAATTGGAACGAACTGCTGTGAGTCGAGTCGTGCTGCAGCTGCACTGCATCGACAACTTCATATTGAATCTTGTTTAGCTAGTAAATACACTTTCTACACAGTCATCAAGATCATAGTCAAGGTCTCCCTCAGCATCTAAATCAAGTAAATCATACAGCTCCATTTTGTCTTCCAAACTACCTGTTGCACTTCTCTGAAAAAATGCCGTCCAAGTGTCTGAAGAAAAGTCAAAACAATCGACTATTTTTCTCTTCTCCGTGCTGTCGATCTCGTTGTCAGCACCAACCACCACATTCCCCATGTCAGTTTGAACGTTTTCCTCAAGCATTGTGATATACTTTTGGGTAAGCGTGTGAAGCGACTCGGTTGACTGGGGGAATGGGGGAGGAGTTCCTTGATTCAATGACGGATCAGAAGTCAAGGACTCGCTGGATACTGGTGTGGGTGGCATGGAGCACATTTCTGTCGTGCTTGGACTTCGGTGTGTTGATAAGTGACCTGTGCGCACTTAGCGGCTCAATGGACATGCAGATAACGGACTGCTTTAGATTAGATATACAGGACTTGTAGATTAGATTACTTTTGATCTTTACAATCTCGGACTTCTTGTATTCTCTTATCTATGACATCACACATGTACATGACATCATGGACCACTCTGGATTGGGCTTGTACTACGTCTATGTACTTTCCTTTGTTCTTATCTTTATTGTGATGTCACTATGATATCATAAGTCTGGACTCTTCTTGTTCTTTACGCCTTGTTCTGCTTGTATCCACTCCTTTGTCCGTGTGTAGAACAATGCGCCTTGTATTTACTGTGACTTGCTGTTACCAGCGTCACCCTCTGTAAGAGTATAAGTAGAGTACCCTGTACGCTCTGGCACCACACCAGTTCTCATCTGTTGTGTGCCAGGTATGTCTTATCCTCTTATATAAACACCAGTTCTCATCTGTTGTGTGCCAGACATCCCATCTGCTTCACTTGCTTGATTACACTCTGTTGCTGCTTCCAGCCACCTTTGATATCTCACCACAGTCCTCTTGTCACTGTGAGTATCATCCCTTCATGTGCGCTGTTCATCAGGTTATGGGCCCTGGTGCCCTAGCCACTCCACTTGGCTGGTCACTGTGTTCCTAGGATCACACACCAGGCTAAGGTCTGTCTGGGGCCTCACCAGCCTTGCCCAAGGCAGTAGACACTGGGGCGCCAGTGGTCTCTGCTGAGGAACCTCCTGTTCATGTACTGCCCAGTAGTCCTACTTTCATCCCTACTGTTTTCCTAGCCCCTGCGCTATGCACAAGGAGACTGGGTCTGGTAGCCCCTTAATACATATCCAGGTGTGCATGGCCCACTGGGCTGTGTATTGTGGAGCTTAGCGCCAGCTGTCTCTGGTGCTCCACACTGGGCGCAGGATCTCCTCACCATGGGAGTGTAAAACCTGGTTCAGACTCTGGGGGGTGTTCACCACTATGGTGTTCTGCAACCAGATACCTGCCTTGTAGCGGCAATGGGAAAGGATTCAGTAAAGCCACTTGTGGCGATGAGGCAACCAATAGGCCGAGGAGGCTGAGGTAGACAGCCTTGGGCTCTGAAAGCATTCATTCCATATCCCCCTGACGCAAACTAGTGAGCCGTGTCCTAGACACATCCTGGCTGGCAGCTGGCTCCTAGTATGGCAAAGGGATCTTCCATCCTGGGCCTAGCCCTTGTATCACTGGCATACCACAGGAGGCAGGACGCGTTAGTGTTCTGGCCTTACAGATTCACAGACAGGAGTGGTATCCCCATCATATCTTGCAAACTGTTAGAAGCACTGTCGCTGACTGCTCCTCGGCGACAGATAAAACATCCCAATGTCTGCTCACACCTCTCGCTCCACCTCGCCCACTGGTGTTGCCACCACCACTGCGGCTGCAGGTGCCACGGCAGGTGCCTCAACTGGCCTGCCACCAATCACATCTGGGTCCACACCCTCCATGCGCCTTTCCAATGTGTATGGCACAACCTTCGGCATGCCTGCGGGCATTCGCCTCGATCAATTCGACGGGACACACTGGAATGAGTGGTCTGGAACGCTGGAGGCAATCCTCACCCTTCATGAGGCTGAGGACGTGTTTACACACCATGCCCCGCCAACCGGAGTCACGGCCGACGAATGGGACTCTATCCAACGTCGGTCCAAGGCGTACCTCCACCTATACCTCAAACCAGATGTGTACTCCCTTGTCACTGATCCCTATGCCTACCCCACCTTCGCTGCGAAGTGGGACAAGCTAAAGGATGTGTATGCTGGTGCTTCGGGCAGCACCACCATCTTTAACTTGTGGATCCAGTTAACCCAAGCCCGCCTCGACGACTCCGCACCTATGGCCTCCCAATTGGCCAAGCTCAATGAGCTGCGGGTCGGCCTTTCCAACGCACAGATGGGTGTCACTGACGTCCAATTCTGTCTCATTCTTCTCCATGCCCTGCCAGCCTCCTATGAGGTTCTGGCATCTACCATCCTCGCCAGTGGCACACCCTCCAAACTCAAGCACACTGAAATAATTGCGCGCATCGTTTCGGAGGAGGCGTGCCGTTCTGGCCCCTCTGGTTCCTCGCTCAATAAGGCTGCCCCTATCAAGCCAAGTGGTGGTGCCCGTAAGAAGAAGGATCACTCTCAGCTTACGTGCCACTACTGTAACAAGAAGGGGCATATCAAGCCTGACTGCAGGCAGAGGAAGAAGGATGAAGCTGCAGGGAAGTTGAAGGACACTGGCAACAAGGCTGCCAACTCACATGTACTCGTACCTACCACCGCCTCCATTAAGGAGGTCAGTGATGAACCGGCCATTGATTGGGCCGCCAATACAGTTGGAGTTGCCTTGTATGCTGTCTCGCGTGTGCGTTGGATGATGGACAGTGGTGCAACACACCACATCACACCACATCGATCTGACTTCAAAGACTATACCCCATGTCAAGGCAGTGTGCGCCTAGGGGATAAGTCCACGATCGACCAAATTGGTGTAGGCTCCGTCGTCTTCACTACGAGCCAGGGCATTCCTATCACCCTAAGCAATGTGCTGCACCTACCACAGGTGAAAACACGCTTCTTGTCAACGCGTGCACTAGCACAAAAGGGTGCGGAAGTGGCCTTTGACAGTGGCTCTTTTAAAATATCTGTCAACAAAAGTTGTGTAGCTGTTGGCTACTTGGAGGACAACCTATACTGGTTGGACGCTTCAAGCATTGGCCTAAATGCTCACGTCAAAAGTGCTGCCACCACTCTTGATATCTGGCATCAGCGCATGGGACACATCTCCTCTGCTGCTCTCAAGTCGTACGGTCCCTCTGCCACTACAGGCATGGACATTGACAGCTCTACCACGCACACTGGTGTGTGTCGTGGGTGCGAGTTAGGCAAATCCACTCGCCAACCCTTCTCTGCGTCCTCTACCAAAAGGACAACCCGTATCTTTGAGATTGTGCACAGTGACCTAGCCAGTCCTATGCAAACTCAATCCCTGCAAGGCTCTGCATACACCGCCACCTTCATAGACGACCACTCTAAGTTTGCAGTGGTGTACTTCATTAAGTCGAAGGATCAGTTTGTGAAAGCGCTGCAGATGTATTTGGCCTGGGGTGAAACCCAGATGACCCATAAACTGCGCACACTCCACTCTGACCGCGGAGGCGAGTACATGGCGAGCCAAGTACAGGACATCCTCAAGCAGAGAGGGATAGAGCATCACCTTACGATGCCAGGTTCACCACAGTCGAACGGGAAAGCCGAGCGGTTTAACCGCACCATTACGGATAAGGCAATGGCCATGCTACATACAGCAGGCATGTCTAAAGGCTTCTGGGAGCACGCTATGAGCACTGCGGTACACATCTATAACCGCTCTCCCACCCGTACGCTTAAGTGGCGCACACCTTATGAGCTCTGGTACTCTGGCAAAGTACCAGATGTCTCTCATTTACGCGTCTTTGGATGCAAGGGGTACATGCACGTACCCGCTGATAAGCGTCGCAAATTGGATGCGAAGGCTATTGAAGTCACGCTTATTGGGTTTGAGCCCGAATCTAAGGGCTATAAGCTCTGGGACCGCCAAACCCGCTCTGTCCGTTTGTCCAGGGATGTGACATTCGACGAGAGCAGCTTCCCGTCCCTCCAGGGTGTTGAGCCACACCCACAACCTTCTCAAGTGGCCTCACAACCACTACCTCCACCAGTGATTGCCGTACCTAGCACGTTGGCGTTACCACCACAGCGAGCACCCTCCCCTGCACACTCTGACACAAGTGAGGAAGAGGATGTTGAAGACATTCTAGACCCTAAACAAGAGCATCCACACATGCCACCACCACCTGCACCACCCACTCTTCCTGTCACGCCCAAGCGTGAGCAGCCAACTCCCACTTCGCCACCACCGCATCAAAGCGCAACGCGCATTATGCGCCATGTCCCTCCTCCTTCCCCAGATATGCCGGGAGGTTTTGAGGACCGTGCACAGCGTAGTCAGCTGTTGCGCAAGATGGACAATGCGCCTAGACGCTCTGCCTGTGCACCTGTGCCCAATCCCCGCTATTTCTCAGCGGACAATGTGGCCATGCGTGGCAGACGGTTGGGATATGCGGAGCTGTTAGCTGCAGCTTACATAGGAAGAGATCCTGCATCTTATGCAGAGGCCATGCGGTCTGTGGATGCAGATGAGTGGACTAAGGCGTGTCAGTATGACATGGACGCACTTGCCCATAACGGCACATGGGAGTTAGTAGATCTCCCGCCTAATCGTAAGGCAGTAAAATCCAAATGGGTCTTCAAGCTCAAGGCGGATGGCCGCTACAGAGCTCGCTTGGTGGCTAAGGGGTTTACGCAAATCCCTGGCATTGATTTTGATGAAACCTTCTCTCCCGTCGCACGATTCGAGTCGCTGAGATTACTTCTGGCGTTGGCCGCGCTGGAGGACTGGCACATCCATCAGATGGATGTCAAGTCTGCGTTCCTCAATGGCGTGCTTGACGAGGAGATTTACATGGAGCAACCACAAGGGTTCATCACCACTGGTGCAGAGACGAAGGTGTGTCGCCTAGTCAAGGCGATATATGGTCTCAAACAAGCCTCCCGTGCATGGAACTTGCAATTCCATGGAGTGTTACTTGCACTTGGCTTCAAGCAGACGTTTGCCGATGCCGGCGTATATGTGTTGCCTCAACGAGAGGGGGATGATCCACTCTTCGTTATCGTTTACGTTGACGACATCACTATATTGGGTGCCTCGCTGGAGAGGATTAAGCGTTTGAAGTCAGATCTTTCTGAACGCTATGAGATGACAGATCTCGGGGAGATAGAGTCCTATCTTGGTATGTGCATTGTGCGCGACCGCTCCCTCAGATGCATCGAAATAGATCAATCTGGCTATGTCAAGGATGTCCTTGAACGCTTTGGCATGTCTGATGCCACTCCACACTCCACACCCTTGCCCGCTGGTGCTGACGAGCACCTTCATAAATATACGGGTCAGGCTACTGCCTCTGACATTATGCACTACCAGTCACTCATTGGTAGTGTAGCGTCTACCACGGACACTTGCCTGACTTAGGCTTCTTGCTTGGTGGCGATCCGTACAAGTCGATAGTTGCGGTTGGCGAAGGTACTTGCATAGAAGGCTGGATGAGGCTGAAGGCTTTCGTCTCGTCCAAAGTATGCGTGGAGATCCTCAAGCTGTGGTACTCCTGCGGGGATACGATCGATGTACTGAGCGTTAGCCCACGTAGCGCTGTCGATGATGTAGAAGGTATGATAAGGGGACGCTACTCGATCGTTGCGATATAGGAAGACTTGGTATGCTGTGATGTCGGCGGGATATTCCACTGATCCACGAAGGGACAGTCAGAGGGTAAGTCACGGGAATCCCTGGTCTGGGGGATATGCTGGACACTCACTTAAGAGGGGAGAGCCTCTTAGTAAAGACGAGTAGATGATAGTGGTATTGGAAGAAGACCAAGATGCCGTTCTTGGTCTTCGCACTGATCTACTTATACAGTTACGCGCGGGCTTTGAAGCGCCACTTGAATACTAACTAGCCAATGGCGTAAGTACCGTGAACCCTAGTACAGCTATCCTAGTTATGAGTCACTACGAGTCATTCCGAGATCCGATCCGTTATCGTACAGTTACATGCGCCGGAGCTTACCCGGCTGACTGATCCTATAAGTCCATGACGATATTCTGCTGACGGCGATGTCATAGTCGACGCGTCAGTGTCCACTTCTCGGCCCGAGGCGCCGATCGATCCGAACCGTAACAGGTAGTCTGCTGTACGTTCAGATTGGTACTAGACCAGACATTTCCTTCGCTGTGTCACGTCTGGCGCAGTACGCAGCGAATCCTTCACCACAACATCTGCGGCTTGCGCAATACGTTCTGGCTTACTTAGTAGGCACTGTGGACATGCGGATAGTCTATGATGGCGCCAGTGGAGACAGCCTGCAAGGCTACTCTGATTCTTCCCTGGGTGACCAGGTTGACGACAGACACTCCACTTCGGGTTATGTGTTCCTTTTAGCCAATGGTGCAATAAGCTGGTCTTCGCGAAAGCAAAAGACAGTGGCCCAAAACACTACAGAGGCGGAATACATGGCCATGACCGATGCGGCCAACCAAGCCGCTTGGTATCAGAGCTTCCTTGCGGAACTCGGGTACGAGGTCAACGACCCCATCCCACTGCATGGTGACAACAAGGGTGCCATTGACTTGGCCTTGAACCCTGTCACTGGGAGGCGATCGAAGCACATTGCCATTAGGCATCATGTCATAAGGGAGTACATCGAAAAGGGGACCATCACCCTCATTAGAACCCCCACTGCAGAAATGGTTGCGGACGGCTTTACCAAGTCGCTTGCGCGTGTCCTGCTGCAGCAACACAATGTTGACATGGGCTTGTGCTAGTCCAAGATTGCTGATCACGGGGAGATGTTGATAAGTGACCTGTGCGCACTTAGCGGCTCAATGGACATGCAGATAACGGACTGCTTTAGATTAGATATACAGGACTTGTAGATTAGATTACTTTTGATCTTTACAATCTCGGACTTCTTGTATTCTCTTATCTATGACATCACACATGTACATGACATCATGGACCACTCTGGATTGGGCTTGTACTACGTCTATGTACTTTCCTTTGTTCTTATCTTTATTGTGATGTCACTATGATATCATAAGTCTGGACTCTTCTTGTTCTTTACGCCTTGTTCTGCTTGTATCCACTCCTTTGTCCGTGTGTAGAACAATGCGCCTTGTATTTACTGTGACTTGCTGTTACCAGCGTCACCCTCTGTAAGAGTATAAGTAGAGTACCCTGTACGCTCTGGCACCACACCAGTTCTCATCTGTTGTGTGCCAGGTATGTCTTATCCTCTTATATAAACACCAGTTCTCATCTGTTGTGTGCCAGACATCCCATCTGCTTCACTTGCTTGATTACACTCTGTTGCTGCTTCCAGCCACCTTTGATATCTCACCACAGTCCTCTTGTCACTGTGAGTATCATCCCTTCATGTGCGCTGTTCATCATGGTGAGCTGCGCCGAATGAGACTGCGTTGGAGAATCGGGTAGCTGGGTTTTCTGCCAGTGCTCCGAAAAGACGTTTTCAGAGGCGGCGCTTCCCCTCCTTCTCGAGGTGTTCATCACGAATATGCATTTTGCATTCAGCCAAGTTGACAACATGCTGATTACTGAGGCGTGTGTGGAGTTTGGTGAGTATTAAACCAAACGTGCTGAAAAGGCGTTCACAAGAAGCAGAATTAGGACAGATCGACAGAATGTGGGTAGCAAGCCGGATTAAGGGAGTTGATGGCTCTCCGGAAATTGTTATGTCTGCGTATACATCAAGGGGGTTAGGACTTGTTCCCTGGGTGCCGAATTAGATTGTAAATGAGAGCCAAGTAAAACAAAACATGCCTTGCTAGCAGCCGATGCTTTCAAACGCTGGCATACACCCAGCATTGTTGAATAAAAATCCGAGGAACTCAGGTAGTGGCGAATCTCCTCATAGAGTTCATCGGGACAGGGATCACTTGGATAAAAGCATGCCCAAAGACTGGATAGAAGGGTATGAATTGCCCCTAAGCTGATCAGCCAGTGCGTCTCGTTTGAAAGGGTCGATTTTAAGGAAGGGGTTGAGAATCACGGAGGCAACAAAAACATTTTGATCAGGATGCCTCCCACCTCTTTTCAATGCTCTCCAGAAGTGCCTTTCGGACACCTGCATCATCGACATCAGTGAGCCTGGAATACTGCATCGCCAGTGATGCAAACGTCATGAGCACTTCATCGAGACGGCAGTGTGATGACTGAGTGATGTTTGCAGCGACAGCAAGTGGGGCAAGGTGGTGTTTAATACTGACAACGGGAAAGAGGTTTAGCTCTGTAACTAAAACGCGAAAATATGAACTTACCGAGCCAAGGCCGTCCAGAACAATGGGTTTTTTATAATGGCAACCATCTTCTGAGCCTTTTCTCGTGTGGCACGATCCCTCATTGGAACAATCTGCTGTTCTTCTGGGGCTTCTGAGCATCGTCGATGATGATAAATTCGAGTGTGTTTCGGAGGTCAAGGAGACGGCGGTATGCAAGGTAGTAAGCTGTCCAGCGGGTTGGAACAGGCCGAATGACGGAAAGGGCACTTCGGCCATGGGACACAAGTGCGGCTTTGATTAGTCCAATAAGGACAGGTCTTGGATCGCAGCCAGGTGATCAGGTCATTAGCCTCTGAAGCATAACGCAAAAAAGCAATGCCATTGGTCTTGAAGTAGTCGCCAACAATGAGGTTAATCTGCAAATAAAGTAATGAGAATAGTCCAGATATAGAACAGTTAATCAGTCTAACCTGGTGAGCGTAACAGTCAGGTGTTACAAGATTGTCTCTCTCAGAACGAAGAAGCCGCTGTGCCTTTCGAGACTCTCCTGAGGCATCAGTTGTAAATGCAATAGGTGTAACACCCCATTCGTGTTTGAGAATGTCAAGGACTTCGGTCATCATGATGAGGAGGTTCCCAGTGGTCTTCTTTTCCACCGTAGTATCGTATACTTTGACAGTGAAGACCTGGGAGAATCATCATTGTGGGCACTGCCAGAGTAATATTTAGAGTAAAATAATCACTGACCCTGTTGGACGTAGTTATCATGAAGGCAATAAGGTGATGAGAATTGGGTCCCGTCCATCCATCACACTGAACAGTAACAAACTGGCCCCCAATGTGAGTCCTGATCCTGGTGTGAATGTTGTTCAAGAGGCGAGGAAGAATCCGATTTGTCAGGGACTTCCAAGATGTTATTTTTGCCTCTGGAATAGATTCCCTGCAGAACGTCAGAAATTTGGGGTTAGACACCCAGTTTAAGGAAAATCCAGCAGAAGCAGTGAGTCGCATCAGCGTGTCTTCAAACTGTTTCTGGTGTTCCTCTGTGAAACTGGAATCAGTAAAGGAAGATGATGCACGCTTGGCACCAGAAGCAGTCCGCTGAAATTTGGAAGGATGTGATGAACAGCGCACATGAAGGGACTATACTCACAGTGACAAAGTAGACTGTGGTGAGATACAGAAGGTGGCTGGAAGCAGCAACAGAGTGTAATCAAGCAAGTGAAGCAGAGATAGTGTCTGGCACACAACAGATGAGAACTGATGTTACATTGGAGAGGTGGAGACATACCTGGCACACAACAGATGAGAACTGATGTGGACCAGGAGCGTACAAAGTACTCTACTTATACTGCTACAGGGGGTGACGCTGGTAACAGCAGGTCACAGTAAATACAAAGCGCATTGTTCTGTACACGGACAAAGGAGTGGACTAGAAAGAGAACAAGGCGTAGAGAACAAGAAGAGTCCAGACTATGATATCATAGTGACATCACAATAGAGATAAGAACAAAGGAAAGTACATAGACGTAGTACAAGGGTAATCCAGAGTGGTCCATGATGTCATGTACATATATGATGTCATAGATAAGAGAATACACGAAGTCCGAGATTGTAAAGATCAAAAATAATCTAATCTACAAGTCCTGTATATCTAATCTAAAGCAGTCCATTATCTGCGTGTCCATTTGAGCTGCTAAGTGCGCACAGGTCACTTATCAACAGGATGATTAAATGGGGTCCCTCCACGATGCATGGACAAACGGCTTGAGCTGCAGGAAGTCGTCCCAGTGCTGGGAATTAAGTTTTGTGTTGGGGAGGCCACATACTGGGGGGGAGAAGGCTCATTGAATTGTTGTTGGAAAACCGAGGACCGTGAGTACTGGGGAAATTGGATCGGAGCAGGAGAGGGTACAGGGTTGATAGGAGGCAACGGAGAGCCAGTCCATTGTGCAATAGGAGGGACCTGATTAAAAGGAATAGGCCGGGGTGAAACAATTGGAATATAAGTCCGCTGGGTATGCGGGGTCAAATCTATGCCCAGTACAGGGTTGTTAGGAGGTAGCACAACCTGCATAGACCCAGAAGCAGCAGAAGCAGTTGCTGGTGACTCCAGGGCCTTATAAGGACAATGGCGAATGTGCGTTTGGAGAGTCTCAGGACGTGACTCCAGTGTTGCGTTAGGCCCGTCCTAACGATGCTTGACTTGAGCGATGACAGAGTGGCTCGATGTGCTAGGGGCAACTTAGCGAATATGGATACACACCTTCAACAAGGACGTGATCGTAGTGAGCACTGGGGCAAGGTCCACCAGGCGTGCAGTTCGTCGAGCAGCTTCCCCGAGGAGGGGTAAGCACACTAAGAGGCAGAGAGAGAGGAAGAGGCAAGCGAGGAGAGAGGAGAGAAGCGCAATGGTGATTCAAGAAGACCAAGCTGGAGGACTTGGTCTTCGTGCAGCCCAGTAGATATACAATTGACGAGGAGCTTTGAAGCTCCTCCTGAATGTAAAGTACCCAGTAGCGATAGTAGCTCGAACCCTACTACGACTGTCCTAGGTGTGAGTCAAGTCCGATACAGGATACATGTGATAACACAGCCGATAAGGCTGACTGAGATGAGTGTCCCTGACTAATACTTGGGTAGTCAGAACCCCACGAGCCTCCAATCCGTACTAATGGGTCCGATCGCAACATCGCCCTCCTTTTTAGGTGCGACGCCCCGACGCTCCAAAACCTTCCTCCTCGTACCTGATCCGCGTGCGCGGTGGCTGTTCCCCGATCTTCCTTCCCCTGCGAGTCTTCTTCTTCTTCGTCAACTCGTAGTCCACCATGGTACCCGCCTCATCCTCGATGCGCTCTATGGCATTGGCCATCTCCAGCCGACGCCGACTACCTGTTACCTTGCCCGAGATCTCTCCTAGCGCAGCGATGAGGTCGTTGATTCTCTGGTTGATGCGCTCCTCCTCTCGCTGGGCGAGGCGGTAGCAGTGGACCTCGGCGGTGAGGGAGAGGTCATGCATGGACTCGAGGCAGCGATCGACGCGCGCCCAATCCTCGAAGGCCTCGGTGAAGAGGGCCATGTCCGCCGCGGGGTACATGGGCTTCGCGCCATAACTGTAACGGGGGGCAGCGTAGAGGGGACGTGCGTACACTTTGTCCGACTCATCAATGATGCCCACGATCAGGGGATCGGGTCCCATGATGACTTGGTGGTAGCGGGCCTCGCGTTCGACCCCGTCGGGGGATGTGATGCGAAACGGAATGTAGTCCGCTCCCTTGTTGGCCTTGAAGCCAGCGGGGATGCGGGTGTTAACGACGGCGAGGGGTTGATGGGTGGGGCCACCCAGCACTCCGAGGTCCCGCTTATACATGGGGGATCCATCGGTGTTGAGAGTGTAGGGGGTTTCTTGGGGGTTGTCAGTGTCTGTGGTGGACAGAATGTGGGGGTGCGTAGCTGGGTAGTCGGCGGCTGGGTCCTCGTCCAGAGCGCCCCAGTCAGAGCCAGGCGTCGCCGCTGCCTCAGCTCTACCAGCCTCAGCTGTGCCCTCCGCAGTTGTTCCTCCTTCCAAGCCCTCGCCACCTCCTTCCACGGCCGCACAGGCCCGAACTCGGTGTGGTATCTGGACAGGTTCAACGTCACCATGTCCGTCAAGATGTTGAACGAGGCTATCTGCGGCCTCGCCCTCGAGTAGGGCACGCTCTTCTTCTTTGGTGGTTGCCTCGTTGGTAAGAGGCTGCGCACCGGGGGAGTCGGCAATGCCTCCGACTGTCGGATCGGGGAATGCGCTGAGGACGGCGATGGCGTCCTCGTGGGTCACGGGCCCATGGGTAGTGGATAGGGCTTTGGTGACGGTGTCGATGGTGGTCTGCGAGGGGAGGGAGCAGGAAGACATTGCTTGAAGGGAGACAGGATGAGAAGTGGTAGCAGGGGTTGCTGGGATACTCAGCTCGCAGCAGGTTCCCTTTATGTGTGTCTCCCTTGCGGGGTTCAATGTTTTGAAGTCCCGGATGGCCTGGTCGGCGAATACTTCGCTCCGGTCGACCCACTGATTTTCCGAGTCGGGGTATCCCTTCCATTTCACGAGGTATTGGAGCTTCCGCATTCGCCCGAATTGTCATGGACGCGTATATTATTTCCCCTATTTTTCTGTATTTTATGGAATTATCTGAGGAAGATATAAAGGGCCGAAGTACGAGATATTGTTAGTCACATGCTGCCATCATGTGCACCTTTGAGCACGTGACCCTGGGATAGTTGCACCCTTAACAGGACAGCCTAATCCGGTCACACTCCATTTACGTACGGACTCACACGATTGGTAGATAAGGAAGGAACCTTCTAGATAGTTCTAGACTTCGCTTAGTAGTTTACGCTTACTCGCTGTATTAGGTTTTACTCAGCAAGATAAGGCATCGTGTCAGCGCCATGACTAGTGCATCAGTCAGCACAATAGATAGCGCTATTATTAGACACGACGCGTCAGCTCCTGAGTCATGGAGTCTTACTGTACACTTAGTAATAGTGTTTAGACTCAGTTCAAGCTCAGCCACAGTAGCGTATATAAACCCTCCTGTAGCGTCCTGAGTGGAACCAACTTGTCCTCTTGGTTCTCCACTCAGGTGCGTATCTCCCTTGTACTCCTTACTCTCCAATCTGAACTTGTCCTCTTGGTTCTCCACTCAGCGTGCCACAGCGTGATCACTGACGTCTTGAGTTCTTGCATAAAGACTCTGAGATATTCGTCCACTCCGCTGTGACTGTACGTTAGCGCGTGATTTATCTCCGCGCCGAGCTTGAGTGTGCTCACCAGACAGTTCACTACAGTTCGCACTTGAGCTTGACGTAGCGAGGTTGTCATACCGCTACATTAGGACAAGTTCCTTTACACTCTCTTGAGCTCCACGCTCACCAGTTTTATCACTTTCCCTTCTAGGTGGTTGACGACCATCAGTCCTTTGTATTACCCACCTCACTCTTTGCCTGGGGACCTCCGCACGCAGAATCTGTGCATTCGTGGTACAACTCTAGTGTCCGTAAAGTCGGCATAGATTGTGCTTGCCTTTATTGGGTCTATCTGGTCATCAGTAGACGCCTCTGGGTACTGGCTGCAGAACTGGTCACCACGCCAGATAAGCTGCAGTTAGACGTTGAGCCAGCCAGGCCTAGCCTGCGACAGCTGTACGCGTAGTAACCAGAAAAGTTTGAGAGCGCTTCGGCGTGAGAGGCAGCCAACAGGTCGAGAAGACTGAGGCAGACAGCCTTGTGGCTCTATACATATCCTTACATCATTCCTGAGTTTTCTGTTATCGCCGCAGCCTCGCGCAGTGTGAAACATCACTGTGTATTGGTCTCGCTTGATCAGATCTCTCCCATCATCCTCGAGTTAGCGTTGCGCGCTCGTTGTATCCTGTCATCTAAATCCACCAACACATATTTCCAAACTGCCTCGCATATTTGCGAACGTCCGAACCCGACTCCGTCGTCTCTTTAGGAGGAGACAGGCATCCATCACACCACCACAAACTACAGCCTCTGCCTCGGCATCGCTGCACGTACACCCGGATACCCAGTCTGAACAAGACCGGATCCCCTCCCCAGTGTACGCTTCACCATCACCCACAGCCTCAGTAAACTCGTTCCACTCCACCTACTCCTCCTCCCAAGCCACACTCGCCCAGTCAGGCGAAAGTTTCATTGACGAAGACGGTGTCAACATCCGTTACCAGGGGTTCCAATTAGAACTGCCCCCTCGTAACCTCGCCGAGCAATACGTGCAGGCAATCTACCACGACCAAGAAATCCGATACGGACTACTGGACCTCTACGGCCTAGAAATCCCCGTCCTCGGAACAAACTTTACAGTCCCGCAGCTGATAGCGTTCGCTGCAGACCTCATCCCTCGTCTCGAATCGCCTCCCAACCCCCTCATCTCCCACGTAAGGGAAGACGAAGAACGTGGCTCCCAAGAAGGGGAAACAGACAGCTCGTCTAGCACAAGCTCAGTATCCCAGCGGAGCTCGCTCGAAATTCGCCCTCCCTCCTCCAACTAAGAAAGAAAAGGAGTTCATATCTCGTATCCAAGACTGGGACGAGATCTCACCAGACGAACAACTCCTTCTTTTGGAGGAATTCCGTCGGGCACAAGAGGAAGCAGAACGAAAGGAGAGACAGAAGAAACTAGACGAGATGTCACAACCAAGCGGAAGCACCCTCCCTCCCGCCGCACCACCCACACCACTCCCCCCTCCCACAGTCCAGGACTGCCTGGACCTCATCAATCACCTCGGCATCGCCGTCGGTAACCTCGCGCAACAAGTCACAGCCTTGACAGCGCAGGTGGCCTCGGCAACCGCCACCACCCCGGAAACGGAAAGAACAAGGAAATAGTGGCCCGCCCCAAAGCCTGGGATGGGAAAGGCTCCTCGTCGGACGCCCGTCATTTCCTCGCCGCCTTCCACAACTGGGCAGGATCATTAGGGGACGCCATGAACACTTGGCATACAGTGGACAGCAAGTGGTACGCAGATGAGCATAGGTGGATCGCTGCCGCCCTCAACCTGATGGAAGGGGACGCCAAAACCTGGGCACTCCCGTATCTGGAGTCCGCCAACCAAGGGACTATTCCCTTTGGAGGAAATTGGTCGGACTTCGTTAAGGAGTTTAACCGCAGGTTCAGCCCCCTAGACATCCAAGACATAGCTCGAGAAGAGCTAAAGAAAACAAGACAAGGAAAAAAGACGGTTGCCGAATATGCATCCATATTCGAGCAGTACTCTGGACAAACCGGGTGGTCCATCATCGACCTCCGCACCCGCTTCTATGATGGTCTCACAGACGAGATCAAGGACCTCCTCGCCATCACAGACAAGCCCCATAACACATATGACGAGCTCAAGCAGAGCGCGCAAGTCATTGGCCAACGACTACGCCAATGCCAGAGCGAGAAGAAAGGAAAATCTTCATCGTCATCACCACACACAACCTCCAACCCAGATGCCATGCAAGTCGACGCCACGCGTCAGCAAGGCAGCAAGCCGAAGGAGGAAATCTTCAAAACTCGGGGCGAGTTCCAAATATGGATGAGAGGGAGATGTTACGGGTGTGGCTCGAAAGAGCACACGAAGAAGGATGGAAACCACGAGCGCGACGTCTGCAACTGGTGCCAAAGAGCAGGGCACCGAGCAAATGTCTGCCAGAACAAAAGAATGGGGAAGCCGGCTAAAGCGAAAGCTGCAGCAACAACGGAGTCCCCTAGTCCACCATCGTCGTCCAATACTGCGGCAGCAGCAGCCACAAGTACTTCCCCCGCCCAGACGTCCCAGGCAGACGTGGCGAAGTTGTTGGGAATGTTGGAAAAGCAGCAGGAACAGCTGGATGCGTTCAAAGCGGCTTTTTAGATCAGGGGTCGCGTATAGCTGCGACCGGCCCCTCTACAGTAGATGACTCGGCTTCATGTAGTTGTAATATATGTTTACGCTCTCGCCTCGTTTCGGACTCAACTCCTGTAATTCATACGATTCATGCCTGTAAGTTAGATAGTAGTGTTAGTTCGGCTTCTTGTTTTCCTGATTCTATTACATCTACATCTGCCTCGGAGATGAACAATGGTAGTGTTCCTTTTGCTCCACTTTCTTCAGAAGCAATGCCGCACGTGATGATTTCTGATGCAGCACTGTCTTCCACTATTATTCCCGAAACAAAAGATAAAAAATCACATTTTCATATTTCTGTGTATTTAAAAGGACATCATCGTACTGTAAAAGTAGCAGCAATGGTAGACTCTGGGGCAACCTCGTTGTTCCTGGACAAGAAGTACGCTGACCACCACAAGATGTTGCAGGTTCCTCTTGCAAGTCCCATCACCCTATACAACATAGATGGGACCCTCAACGAAGCCGGTAGTATCACCCATAAAGTCAGACTCTCTCTAAAAGTTGGCCCCAGTGAAGAAAGTTACGACTTCCTAGTCACTTCACTCGGCCCAGAGAATGTCATCTTGGGACTACCATGGCTAAGGCAGAGGAACCCGCAAATAGATTGGCAGGAAGGCACTATGCGCCTCAACTCAACCGCTGAAACAGCGCAACCAGAGTTGGAGGTAGAGGTGACGCGCATCATGGCGAACCGAATGGAACGCCGCCGTCTCCTTGCGGAGAAAGTGCTCGATACAGTCCAAGACGAAGTTTTCTGTTTGGCAGGCTTCACATATTCTCAGCAAATCGCAGAGAAAGCCACCGCCTCCAAACCCAAGAAAACCTTCGAAGAAATGGTACCAGAGCATTACAGAGACTTCGCGAAAGTTTTCTCTGAGGAGGAATCCCAAAGGCTCCCTGAGCATCAACCGTGGGATCACGCTATAGACCTCGAACCAGATGCCGTTAAACACTGGAGGGTCAAAACATACCCCATGTCCCCAAGCGAGCAAGTGGAACTCGACAAATTCCTGCAAGAGCACATCTCAAAAGGATACCTGGTCCCATCTAAGTCACCGATGGCCTCACCAGTATTCTTCATTAAGAAAAAGGACGGCAAACTCCGTCTAGTGCAGGACTATCGACGTCTTAATAAAATCACTATTAAAAACCGATATCCACTACCCCTCGCCGCTGACATCATAAACCGGTTAAAAGGAGCCAAGGTCTTCACCAAATTCGACGTAAGATGGGGCTATCACAATATCCGGATCAAACCCGGAGATGAATGGAAGGGCGCCATTATCACTAATCGTGGGCTATACGAACCAAAGGTTATGTACTTTGGAATGACGAACAGCCCAGCCACCTTCCAAGCCCTCATGAACGCCGTCTTTGCCGATCTAATCGCAGCAGGAGAGGTCGCAGTGTACATGGATGATATCCTCATCTATAGCAACTCCCTGGAGCACCATCGCAAAATCGTACACGAAGTGCTCAGGAGACTGCAGGAACACGACCTCTATCTCAAGCCTGAGAAATGCGACTTTGAAAGGCAAGAAATGGAGTACCTAGGGATGATAATCCATCCTGGAGAAGTGCAGATGGACCCTGGCAAGGTCGCTGCAGTAAGGGAGTGGCCTACACCCACAACGCTCAAAGAGGTTAGAGCGTTTATCGGGTTCGCCAACTTCTATCGTCGATTCATCAAGGACTTCGCGGCTATCGCCCAACCCTTGCATGACCTCACGAAGAAGGACACTCCATGGCAATGGCATTCCGAACAGCAGAAGGCATTCGACCACTTGAAGGAAAGCTTCGTACGAGAACCCATTCTCAAAGTGTACGACCCACAGCTTCCAACAAGAGTCGAAACCGATGCTTCAGGATTTGCTACTGGCGGCATACTTACTCAAAAGTACCCTGATGGTCTCTGGCACCCCGTTGCGTATCGCTCGCAGTCTATGAGCAAAGAAGAGCGCAACTACGAAATCTACGACAGAGAAATGCTCGGCTTAATCCGCGCCCTAGAGGACTGGAGACACTTCCTCGAAGGCATCTCCTTTGAAGTGATCACCGAC
The DNA here is from genome assembly GCA_021524915.1 of Lactarius akahatsu. NCBI lineage: Eukaryota > Fungi > Basidiomycota > Agaricomycetes > Russulales > Russulaceae > Lactarius > Lactarius akahatsu. The sequence continues at coordinate 39,484 of JAKELL010000358.1, forward strand.
CATAAGAATATGGAATGGTGGGCAAGCATGAAGGACTTAAACCGTCGACAGGCCCGATGGGCCTTGTATTTAAGTCGCTTTACCTTCAAAATCACTTATAAAAGGGGGGACTCGATGCAAGCCGATGCATTAAGTAGATTCTCAAGAGACCACATCAGAGACAACGAGGATAACCGCCAGGTTCAGGTTTTACAACCCAAGCATTTCCTCAATGCCGCCCAAGCACACTTCCGCCCAGAAGTGGACTCCCTAGGGAATCGCATAAGACTCGCATCCATTCGAGAAGCAGAAGTAATAGAAGGTCTTAAAAGCTTACAAAAGACCGCTCCAAAAGCTCTCATGGATGGAGTCGCGATGTGGGAGGAAGATGACGGCCTAGTTTACCATAGGGGGAAACTGTATGTTCCCAATGACCGGACGTTAAGACAAGATGTGGTTAAGTCATGCCACGACTCCATCACCACCGGTCACCCGGGTAAGAACGGCACCATCGAGCTAGTCAGTCGCTACTATTGGTGGCCACGCATGGCAGGCTTCATCAGCTCGTATGTGGAAGGATGCGATCGATGCCAACGCTATCGCAAAGATCTGCACCCCAAAGCCATAATTCAGCCACAGGAAGTTCCTGAGGGACCATGGCAGATAGTCGGAGTCGATCTAATCGGCCCACTACCCATGTCACGAGGAAAGGATATGATCCTTAACATAGTGGATCATTACACGAAACAGATCCATCTATTTCCAGTGACCTCCCAAATCACGGCTGATGGGGTAGCATCCATCTACTTCGAGCAAGTCTTCCCCTTGCACGGGATCCCCAAGAAAATCATCAGTGACAGGGGACCCCAGTTTGCTGCAAGGAGCATGCGGGCACTATACAAGCGACTAGGGATAGATGCAGGCCTTACTACCGCCTATCACCCTCAAGCTAACGGACAGGTAGAGCGCAAAAATCAAGAAGTAGAAGTCTACTTGCGCTTGTTCATTAGTAAGAGGCAGGATGATTGGGCAGACCTGCTCCCTACAGCGGAATTCGTGGTCAATAGTAGACTCAACTCAGCCACGGGGCACACCCCCTTTGAGCTACTATACGGCTATACGCCTGACTTCACCATCCCCGCTGGTAGGCCTACCGGTATCCCGACGCTCGATAAGCGTCTACAGCACTTAGTTTCCACAAGAAAGGACGCAGAGGCAGCTCTACGCCTAAGTAAAAGGCGAATGCAAACAGACGTTGAACAAAGACATAAGCCATACGTCTTCAACGTCGGGGACAAAGTCTGGCTGCAAGCTAAGCAAATAAAGATACACCAGCAGTCGTCCAAATTGGGCCCAAAACAACTAGGCCCATTTGAAGTCACTGAAGTCAAAAGTGACGTCGACTACAAGCTTGCACTCCCCCCTGCATTATGGATCCATGATGTATTTCATGTAGACCGCCTCTCCCCTTATAAGGGAAACGAAGTTAACGGGCTTATGCCACCTCCACCTGAACCCATCACAGTCGAAGGGGAAGAAGAGTACGAAGTTGACCACATCAGAGACTCGAAACTCTTCAGTCGTACTCTTAAGTACCTAGTTCGCTGGAAAGGCTACGGTGAAGGCGAGGACACTTGGGAACCAGCTAAAAACCTAGCGCATGCCCCGGACAAAGTCAAGGAGTTCCACTCCTCAAATCCGGGCGCACCTAGAAAAATAGCAGCACTCATTTACGCGTCCTTGCCTTGGCAAGCATCTCATATGTACACAGAGGCCAATGTGGACGTCGACCCTTAAGAAGGGGGGTGATGTCATGGACGCGTATATTATTTCCCCTATTTTTCTGTATTTTATGGAATTATCTGAGGAAGATATAAAGGGCCGAAGTACGAGATATTGTTAGTCACATGCTGCCATCATGTGCACCTTTGAGCACGTGACCCTGGGATAGTTGCACCCTTAACGGGACAGCCTAATCCGGTCACACTCCATTTACGTACGGACTCACACGATTGGTAGATAAGGAAGGAACCTTCTAGATAGTTCTAGACTTCGCTTAGTAGTTTACGCTTACTCGCTGTATTAGGTTTTACTCAGCAAGATAAGGCATCGCGTCAGCGCCATGACTAGTGCATCAGTCAGCACAATAGATAGCGCTATTATTAGACACGACGCGTCAGCTCCTGAGTCATGGAGTCTTACTGTACACTTAGTAATAGTGTTTAGACTCAGTTCAAGCTCAGCCACAGTAGCGTATATAAACCCTCCTGTAGCGTCCTGAGTGGAACCAACTTGTCCTCTTGGTTCTCCACTCAGGTGCGTATCTCCCTTGTACTCCTTACTCTCCAATCTGAACTTGTCCTCTTGGTTCTCCACTCAGCGTGCCACAGCGTGATCACTGACGTCTTGAGTTCTTGCATAAAGACTCTGAGATATTCGTCCACTCCGCTGTGACTGTACGTTAGCGCGTGATTTATCTCCGCGCCGAGCTTGAGTGTGCTCACCAGACAGTTCACTACAGTTCGCACTTGAGCTTGACGTAGCGAGGTTGTCATACCGCTACACGAATCTCCGGGAGTCTAGAATCTTCTCAACCTCGTATTCCTCTTTGCCGTCTACTAAATCTGGGGGTGGGCGCTGATAATTGGGCCCATGTGTTGCAGTCTCGTGATATCTGGTGAGAAGATCGGTGTGGAACACCAGGTGGATGCTCCACTGTGTGGGAAGTTCGAGGCGATAATTGACCGGGGACATCACCTCGATAACCCGAAAGGGGCCGTGTCTCTTGGGCGCAAGCTTCGTGGTTGGCTGATTGGTCCGCAGGTGGCATCCTTCTAACCACACGAGGTCGCCTTCCTTGTATTTGGGCGTATCCTTGTGTTTGACCCATGACTTTTGGGCCTTGATAAGGAGTGTCTTGGCTTGCGCTCTGGCTTCTTGGAATTGATCGATCCGTAATGCCACTTGGGGTATGGGCGATGGCCTATCGATCCAATCAGCACGCGGATTGTACCCCATTAGGAGGTAGAAGGGGGACTTCCTCGTGGTCTCATGGGGCCAGTTATTATGCGTGAATTCTGCTATGGGGAGGTAGGCCGCCCAGTTATCTTGACGCTCGTTGGCCCAGAAGCGGAGGTATTGCTCTAGCCACTGGTTGGTCCGCTCTGATTGTCCGTCCGTCCGAGGGTGATAGGCGGTGGAGACGTTCTGTGAGATTCCCAGGATTTTGCAGAGTTCGCGTGTGAATTTAGATGCGAAGCGGGGGTCTCTGTCGCTGATAACCTTAGAGGGGAGTCCGAATCGCAGGAAGACATGCTTAGCATAGAGGGCGGCGGTTCCCTCTGCCGTGATCTCCTCCTGGCATGGGATGAAGATGGCGGCTTTTGTGCAGTCGTGGTCAGTGATGGTGAGGATCGAATCGAATCCTTGTGATCAAGGTAGTTTGGTGATGAAGTCAAGTGCGATGGTCTCGAATGGGAGTGCCTCTGGGTTCGGATAGATTGGAGACAGCGGTGCTCGAGTTGGTCGGTTGTTTGCCTTGTGTCTTTGGCACTCGGTGCATCCTTTCACGTAGTCTAGTACGTCTTGGACTAGGTTTGGCCACCAATAGGAGCGCTTTACCAGTTGCGAGGTTTTATTGATGCCTGGGTGTCCGTAAACCAGTGGTGTGTGATGAGCAGAGATGATACTTCTCTTGTCGTAGAGTCCGCCTGTTACTACCCGCCTTCCGTCCTTGTACCAGGTGCCTTCGATCTTTTTTAAGCGGTGTGGGTCGATCCATGGGCGGAGGAAGTCCTCGTCTTGGTGGTATACCGCGTCTGGTTTCTCCATTTCGTCTGGTCCTATTGTCAGGGTGGTCGGCATGACCGTTTCAACCTGTGTGGCTCGGACGAAGAGTGCATCAGGGAGGACGGTCACATCCTGGTTGTCGTTGTCTCCTCGATCGTAGTCCGGTCGTCGGGAGAGTGCGTCTGCCCTTCCGTTTGCCGTGCCCTTGATGTGGTGAATCTCGAAGTCATATTCAGAGAGCTCGAGTACTTCCCGTGCGATGCGCCGGCTTATTCGTTGTGGAGAGCGCCAGTATTGCAGGTTAAGGTGGTCGGAGAATACTTTGGTTTTGTGTGGCGATCCTGCGAGCAGGGGGCGCCAGTGGCGGAAGGCCTTGACAATGGCGAGCAGTTCAAGGTCGTAGATGTCATAGTTTCGCTCTGCTTCGTTGAGCGTCACCGAGTAGTAGCCTATAGGGTGTCGTTTACCGTCCTCTTTGCGTTGTAGTAGTACAGCACCCACCGCGAATCCGGAGGCGTCTACCTCTACCTTGAATTGCTCTTTGGGATCTGGGTGTGCTAGTACTGGTTCGCTTGTGACTAGGTCTTTGAGCTTAACGAAGGCGTTGTCTTCTGCTTGTCCCCACACCCACTCCGTGTCTTTCTGTGTTAATCTGTTCAGGGGTCGTGCGTGTGTGGCGAATCCCTTGATGAAGAGGCGGTAGAAGTTGCAGAATCCGAGAAAAGATCAGACTTGCTTGACCGTGGTGGGCGTTGGCCAGTCGCGAATGCCGGCGACTTTGACCGGGTCCATGCGAGTCACCCCCTTTTCAAGGATTACCCCCAGGTAATCAATGGATGGGGCATGGAAGATGCACTTCTCTGGCTTGAAGTACAAGTCAAGGTCCTTTGCAACTTGGAGTATGTCACGTACGGCTGCGATGTGGCCTGCCATGCCATTCCGTGAGGCGATGCCAATGTCGTCCATGTACACCCGGATTGTGGTGCCCAGTTTCTCGTGTTTGAGGATGGCAGGTCTGCAGGCGTAGTCCATCATCTCCTGGAAGGTGGCTGGCGAGTTGGTCAAGCCGAAGTACATCACCAGCGGCTCGAAGTGGCCATAGCGCGTTTTGAATGCGGCCTTTTCTTCGTCTCCCTCTTTCATGCGAATGTTGTTGTAGCCTTGGCGGACGTCGAGCTTGGTGTAGACGTCTGCGTTGCCCAGGTCTGTGATGAGCTCTTGTATGAGCGGCAGTGGGTATTGATTACATACGGTAAACGAATTGATTTTTCGATAGTCCTGGACGGGGCGTAGTGTGCCGTCCTTCTTCTTGACAAAGAAGAAGGGGGAGGCGTAAGGGGACTTGGATGGTCGGATGTACCCCTTCGCGAGCTGTTCGTCGAGGAATTTCTTGAGGGCGATGTCTTCGTCACGCGACATAGGATAGATTTTGCAGTCGATGGCGTCAGGGGCTCCTTCTTTGAACTTAATGGCATGGTCCCAGGGCTGCGATGGTGGGAAGCGGTGGGACTCTTCTTCGCTGAACACGCTGGCGAAGTCCGAGTATTCTTCCGGGATTTTTGTGGCGCTGGTGTATTGCTTGGCCTCTATGGCCAGGTCAGTGGCGGTAGAGCGTAGCCTGACCTTTTCCCAGTCGTCGTAGAATTGGCTGATGGTGTGACGTTTTTCTTCTTCTGTGAATTCGGTGGGAGCGAATGCGATGGTCATGCCGTGTTGGCGGTCTATGGGATGGGTGGTGCAGAGAACCACCGGGTAGGCGTCTTCTTTGATGACAGCATGCTGCCAGCTGATCTGTGGTTCGTAGGCTGCCAGCCAGGGGTATCCGAGGACGATGTCTTCGTCTCCGGTGTTGGTGATGAGGAAGCGCATTGTTTTGTGCGCTCCTTTGGTTTGTACATCGAGGTCTGCGCAGTGTGTGATTAGTCCTGCTTTGTTTTCAGACTTGTCGATGTTCCATATCTTTTTGGGAGTCTCTAATTCTTGGAGACCGATCCCCATTCGCCTCGTGAACGCAGGTTTGATGAAGCTGTCTGTAGCTCCCAAGTCCACTAATGCTTTTACTTCGGCCATGTTGTAACTTGTTCGGACGGATACTGGAATTCGTAGTGATCGAAAGCGTGTGATTATTACAGAGTTACAACGGAGCGCCCTCACCCAGGCCAATGGGTTTAGGCGTTTGGAAAACCCTCTCTCCCCCACAAGTCTTGGTGTTACGATTCTCGTCTTTCTGTACGATAGGTCTTATCTGCTTATCTGCCTTGTCTCGCGTTCGCGTGTACGTTTACCCATGTTCCGCTTCGATTTCGGTCTTCGCCTCTTATCTCGCACCAACCCCATGACCGCAGGGAAGCCAGGGCTGTGACTTCTAGGGCCCGCTGACGTCATTTGAGCCCCGCGTGCCCCCGCGGGATTCCCTTGTATCTTTTACGGACTTCCCCTTTGCACTTCCTTATTAGCTCGCTGGGGCCAGTACCTCAGGATCGCGTCATATGTTTGTACTTCGCAAACAACCTGTAGTAGTATATAAGTTACGCTCTACCTAGCTTGTACGGTAGACTTGACTTCTTGTGTAATACCACAATCGTCTTTGCCTCACGAACGACTTCGACTCGCTTTTGCGCTTGAGTCCTTCTTCGCTCGCCTTTTCGCTTGAGCCTCGAACTTCCGCTAATATCCTTGTGTCCCTGGGAGACCAAGTGATACTTGTTCATCACCGAACTGAACCTTAGCCAGTTCCCGCTTAGTCGATCCCGTTGACTTACCGAAGTACACGTCGTACTTAACGCCCCTGTGGTGGCGTTACATTAAGTCAAGTCTCTCACAGTGGCGACGTCTAGTCGCAGCCGAACCAAGTTTAGGCCCGAATATATTGACCGTCTTAGCTCGGACGAATTATCAGACAGAGTTAAGGGAACCGCGGTCTGGGCAGAACACAACGGAGTCGAAGGATACTTTATCTTTGACCCCTCGACACGATCGTATCGACAAATCCATTACCTCGACGACAGGCACCTCTGGGCCTTTATTGAATATTCCCCATCTGAAGGAGCGTGGTACACTACAGGACCAGTACCCCTCACCCTGAACACCGGACCCTTGGGATCCTCCAATCCTTCGGGCATTAGTATTGACCCCCCCAGCACCCCATCCCCGAGTGTATCCGTACCAACAACCAACCTCCCCTCCTCAGCATTCCCATCATACACCATGGCTCAGCCAGGACAAGCATCCGCAAGTACCACCCTCACGAGCGGAGGAGGTATACCCAGTAGTGGAGCGCCTGCCGGAGGAACTCCCGCCAGCGGTGGCGGTGGCGGTGGCGGTGGCGGTGGCGGTGGCGGTGGCGGTGGCGGTGGTGGCGGTGGACCGGCGCCAGCCGGAGGACCTGCACCAGCCCCTGGTGGCAGCGGTCGCCTGGGAGGAAATCCCCCACCCGAGTTTGACGGAAATCGAGAAAAGAGCAAGGCATTCTTACGCGCCTTCAAACTATACTGCGGAATGAACCCAACGGTGGATCTGCTCGCAGTACCAGGACAACGAGCCATGGCCTTCCTCTCTTACATCCGAGGGCCGTTAGTTGACGATTGGGTTGACGAACAGATGAGATGGCTCGAAGACCAAGTAGCAGCAGGGGTCCTACGAACTCAGAACAACCTCTGGAATGAGGTAGAGACCCGATTCCTACAAGCGTATACCGACACCGCGGAACAGACGAAGGCCCGCAAAGCCTTACAAACGTTAGCAATGAAAGGAGAAGATATTGACTCCTACATCGCCCAATTCGATAACCTGACCACGAAAGCCGGGTATGGCCCAGACGAAGCCACAACATTGGAGCTATTCCAGGATGGGCTCCCGAACCAGTTAGTCATTAACGCCATTCGCTTCCAACACCCCGTTACGTGGGAAGATTGGAAGTGAGCT
>JAKELL010000359.1:0-47118 GCA_021524915.1 Lactarius akahatsu
CATTTTATCTTACTATTTTATCTTATAGGTGCTAAATCCCAGTACTATCCCCTCTCCCCACCTCAAAAACAGGAGATCAATGGTGATCGTCCTGATTATGACATATTTGACTTGCCACTTCAGACCTTAGAAGGCTACTGGGAAATTATCCAGAGGCTTGAAGCTGCAAAGAACAATAAGACACAGTATGTAGCAATTGTGAAGGAAACTGGTGTTTCTGGTCTTCCCATTTGTGCAGCCAGCCCCACCTCCTCACATCCATTCTTTTTCCCACTTGACCCCTTCCATCTCTTCTATGAAAACTGCATGCCACATATGTGGGATATCTGGGTCTCATTCAGCTCTCAGTCAGAAGATGTTTTTATGGGTCAAGATATGGCCTCAAAGCTTGGAGCAGAGGTTGAGAGTGCTATGGCGACACTACCCCCATCCTTCTGTGGACCTATCAGGGATCCATCTAAAAAGTGACAAAGTCAATATAAGATATTTGAGTGGATGGCCCTCCTCCACTGGTATATTGTCCCTATTGCATTGGAGCTTGGATTTAATCCAGAGGTGGTCAAGAACTTTGCCATATTCTCAAATGTGGTGGAGTATGCTATGACAACTGTCCCTAGAACCAAAGATGATCTAGCCAAGCTCCATGACAAGATTATCCTTTTTCTTCAAGGATTTGAACATCTCTATGTTGGCAATGATCCATCCAAAATTTCCTGCTGCAGACTATGCATCTTTCAGCTCATCTATGTTCCCTTCCACATTTCATATAATGGCTCTATCAGATTTGGCTCTCAAGCCACATGTGAATGGACCATTGGAGATATTGGACATGGTATAGAGTCAAAAAAGTCCCCCTTCAAAAACATTGTCTCATACAAGACAGACAAGCAGTCTGTTAGAATCCTACATCTCTCTTACCCAACACTCTCCTCAGGACCTGAACCAAAGGCTCAAAGGACTTCACTGTTCAAAAAATTTCCTATCACTCAGAAGCAGAAAAGGAAGACCAGAACTTGAAGACCCACTTACAGGCAATTCTGTCTTATCCTGGAATAGGGTCAAATTCTACATATATGTGCTGGGGGAAGTGCCCTCTTCCTAATGGTGTTACTCTTACAAGCCAGCTCTTTGAGCTTTCAAAAAGGTCCTCTTCACGCTCCTCAAGGTACTTTGAGGCTCAGCTAGGGTTGTTGCAGTCAAAAGATGAGCCTATAGATGAAACAGAGATAGAGGTGGAGAAGACCAAACCAGTATTTGGAGAGGCCTTGGCCTTCTATACTATTGCTGGCCTCTCCCTTGTTGTCTATCATCCATTGACAGAGTGCCACCAAAGGTTTGAAAGATGGTCTGGGAAGTGGTCATCAAATGTATTTGCCCTTGAGACATCAGCAATAGTCAGCCTTATTGGGATTTGGACTTACAAAGATCATGTTCATATTTTGCGAAGGCACCCAGGTCTTACTCTACTGGCACCAGAGGAATGTGGCCTTGATGGTGAAGTTGACTTGGAAATGTCTTACTAGACTCACTTTACAAGACCAATGTATTTAGTTACAGAAACAGTGATAGTGGAAAGGAAATGACATGCCAAATCGAACTTCCAAAGCACAAGTGTTGATGGTGGCATGATCCAGAACTCGTGGAGTGGCCTGTAAATGTTAGTGCCCAAACACCGGGAAGAATGGACGCACGATCGGTTCATCAGCGACCCGAATGCTACGACGGTGCTTAACACCTGCACCAGGCTTTGCGCTCGTCTTCCACGCCAGCGCCGTGCGAAGCCCCGTCTCGCCTGCCTTCACCATCACGTACCCGACAATGGCACAGACCCGGACAGTCTTGAAGAAAAGACGCAGACCGAGACGACGAGTCTGGAGGGTTTGTCGATGCTTGTTTGGGGCGTCAAGGTGGGCAATGGACTCGATGCACTGGGTGGAGGTGTTGACGAACTAGACGAAGGAAGCACATGTGCGTCACAAAGCATGTACCCGCTGTAGAGCTTCACCGTGCCAAGCACAACGATCTGGTAATGCCCGTGCAGGATCGCGCTGCACGATCCGGTACACGATAAAGACGGCCAAGGGGCCAGTGCCGAGCACAGTGAGCAGTTTGAGGGAGACAATGGTTGGGCCAGCGATGCCCCAGCGTGTATCTGCCGTGGCGTATTCGTGCCCTATCCACATTACGTGAGGATCAGCGAAGCGGGGATAGGGGTCGCGAAGCACATACCTGGACGAATGCACCCAAAGATGTGCTCACTCGAAGGTAGACAGTCCTGCTGTCGTAATCTCTCCAGGGTTCCAAGTTGATAGTGAACGTAAATGTATCCGAGAAGCGTTAGTTCAGTGTCGAATTAAACTGGGAATAAGTATGCTCACCGAAAATTGCATGGGTCAAACAACCTTTGCTGACCAGCACCAACCAATTCGAACTTGCGATTGAATGGCATTTGTTTAGACTGAGAGCGATTTGATCAAGAACTTGCTTGGCAACAAAGGACGACGGCTTCACGAATACGATCAATGGCGACCTAGGCCCAGAATCATGGCCACGGCCACGACAATTGACCTCAAGACAGCCAACGTAAGTGACACAGATGTGGCGGACAGACCGGGTACGAAAAACTCGCCAAGTCATGTCACTTGATGCCCAGGAGATATATTCACCTGGTGAGCATGGTGAGCGCCAGTGAGCATGTAATGGGTGTGAGCGAAAGAATCTCAGACGTAGGAGAGGATTCTCTTGAAACGTCTGGCTCGGCCTCAGTCTCGGATGGTGGCCTTTCCGATCGTGCCCGTTTGGATGGTGGTCATTCGGAGGGTGCCATTTCTGAGGGTATGCCCACTAGATCAGAGCAGACTCGGATGGACGGAGCTCTACCACGAGCTACTCACCTGACACTCGCAGTAGCAGTTGGCGTCGACGACAACTGTACCCGGAAGAGGGATGTCCGCCAGCGAGATCTGTGAAGTTGAGTGAGCATCATTGTGTCATCAACACCACTTGATCAGGACTTACCGGCCTCAAGACAGTTGTCTTGTGTGTCGACAAGAGGGACGGCTCTGTTAAAATGCCCATCCTCCAAAATGGGATCCTCAAAAAAAAAGACTGGTTGTCCAAGATATCCAACCCTGAGAAGCCGTTGAGGCCGAAGATGTTGTCAGTCAACGCGACCTGAGAACGTTCTGGGGTCAGTATGGGTGTTGAAACCGTCATGGAAGACAGTGCTCGAACTCGAAGGGAAGGAGAGGGGACAGTTGGAGACTTGGTGACACAGATGGTATTGCCAATGCAGAGACTCAGATCCCTGTGATGGTGGCGGCTCAGCCAAAGCAGAGACCCAGATCGATACGGTAGGCGTGGGAGAAGGCGATGGTTGTGACGAGTAAGTAATCAGTGGTGACTCGCTCGGCTGGCTTTCGTCAATGGTACTCAGCCAGCTTGGTTCCTGAGAAGTGTATGCAGACGCCGTGCCAGTGGGTTGCAAGAGAGACGTGTCAAAGGAAATATCTGGTCCCTCATGGAAGGCTATAGACTGAACCAAAGGGGACGCTCATAGTATCGATGATTCATATGTATCGTCCGTTTCCGGTGCCCAGAGGGATCCTCGAATCAAGACCGAGGGGCTCGAGCCAGAGGGCTTACAAGACAGCACGATGAAATGATAATAACATCGTCATTGGCAGTGACTCCGGACGGCCAATGGGGAAAGAACCAGGCAAAGACAGTGGAACGGAATCAATGGACCTTGTGGAAGTCGTTGCCCACAGTGGAGCAACTGTTGGCTTCTCTGACGGTAAATCGCTGGCCAGGAGAGAGGGCTTGACAAGGTAGCGGAACGTTCCTGGCACTGCTCACGCTGGAAGAGACCGTTGTAATGGCTCCTATGTCGAAAGGAGAGCTGACAGTGGAGACGTTGTTCAGTGGGTAGGGAGAAAATCAATGGGAGAACTAACCTGGGGTGCTGCGACGGGCACAGGACCAGTACCTGGGTCTCCTCCACAGTGGGTTGAGGGACGACTACGATGACCTCCTCAGCAAGTTGAGGGGGGTGACCTGGACAGCCCCCCCTACGAGCGGTTGGAGAGCAATTGGGACTGGCTCTTCGACTGGGCCTGAACTTCCTCGGCAACAGGCCATACAATGATTGCACAGGTTCCTCAACCAGATGGGGAGCAACGATGCGAATGACTCCTGCAAATCAGAGTGAGCCTCATTCAACACGCTCAGTGAGATCTAGTGAGAACGAGTGTATTGTTGGAGATAGTGCTCAAAGGGAAGGAGAGCGAATGGTCAGAGGAACGGTCAGGTGGCCGACAGAGAGACTGATATCGATGCTGCAACGATGCAGCCCCCAGAAATGCAGACACCAACATTGATACGATGCGCGTGAGAGATTTCTGCCCCAGAGAGATAAGAGAAAGAATAGATGAGCGAGCTAGCAGCATCCCTCCAGGGAAAGGGAAAGACTCACACCGCTGCCTCTGCCAGTAGGCTGCCCAACAATGTCCCCCCATCGTTTGCAGTATCATCCATCGCCTTATCAATCCCATCGGTGTCGTTGGTGTTGTCAGGATTGGTCGTATTCAATAGACATTGTAGCATCAGGTTGTGTAGATAATCGAAAATAGCCCAGATTCAAATTACAGTAAGGCAGTCATAACTGAATTTCATTATGTAAGAAAAAATACAATCTCGCGGTCGTGGATGCCGTTTTGGTGCTAACTATTGCCAGTTTTCTGTGACCAAGTCTGACTAGATCTGCACTGGATGGAAAATACACTTTTACCATTGACAAAATTTAGGCATAGCCAATAACAAAAGGTATTTTTTATCCACAATTTTTCATACATAAAATGTTGATAAGGTAACTAAATATTGTCAATGCAATTTCAAAGCACAATATGTAGACAATATAATTTTCTTTTTCCATAATATTGTCAGAATATTATAGAGGTTATATTATGAATCTTGTTAAAATATTTCACATGGTAATATTTTTATAAAATGCAACAGTGGCTCAGTTCAGAGGGTTTAGGCAAGGTTCAGGGTTCAACCACAAAAACATTTTATCAAGATATTACCATGTGAAATATTTCAACAAGATACATAGTATAACCTCTATAATATTCTGACAATTTATGGAAAAGGAAAATTATATTGTTTACATATTGTGCTCTGAAATTGTATTGACAATATTTAGTTATTTTATCAATATTTTATATATGAAAAATTGTGAGTAAAAAATACCTTTTATTATTGGATATGCCTAAATTTTGTCAATGGTAAAAGTATATTTTCCATCCAGTGCTGACTACCAAATGACTCTGATCCGACTTGGCCGGACTTTGCAAAATTTTGCAAAATTTTTGACAGCAGTCTCGGCTCGACCTGGAGTCGACCAACGGCTGACACATCCAGACTGCCGGTGACTAATTCCGGTTTTCCTTTTTTACTGAGAGTCCTGGCTCACTGACTGGCCCATGACTGTAATCCAATTCAGTCGGCTATTTCACGAAAGATTGTATTACATTGTAAAATGCCCAGTGACAATACTGTACTCACCCATTACGTATCGCCGCAGAGCAGTTGGAAATGATAGCTACAGAACAATCCTTTTTCGACTTCGGGACTCATAGTAGGTGTTTAGGTGGCCAGATGATTGCACGATATTTAAAACAATGACTCTAGCGCTCACATAGAATCGGAGTATCGTCCATCGTTACAGGTAATTGCAGTAGTCAGATGTACATTACAATATTCAGTTTGCACCGCGGAAGGACCTGGTCAAGAACGCAACAATCGCGTCGTAGTCTTGACCGTTCCCACCCTGTCCCACCGCGAACTTGAATATCATGTCTTCGTGCAATCCTCCAGGCTCGACCACTGTCGTCGTATCCTTCACATGCTGCTCGATGACCCTGCTCACATCGATAATCTGGTCAAATAGGCCTTCGTGCTCGCCAGCAGTGATGAGTATACGAGGGTACACCGCGTCGAGTCCAGACCACCAGTCAGCCGGGGCAGCCGCGGGTTCTGCGTGGTGTTTCAGCTCGGGTATCACCCCAGGCCGAACCAGGTCCACCATGAACTTGTACGAGCGAGAGAAAAGTACGTCTTTACCCTCGTTGCGGGCATACGACGGCGCGTCTACATTGAGAGCGACCCACGGCGAGATTAGCACCGCGCCGGCGAGCGGTTGTGAGAGAGTAGGGGGAGCGGGAATGGCTGCGAGCGGGTGGAGGAGGAGGGACGCTAGCTGGAGTGCGAGGTTCCCGCCTGCTGAATCACCGCCGATGACGATGTTCGAAGGAGGGATGCCCTTCTGTAGGAGATGCGTCAGGGCCGCGTTGGCTTGCCTCAGCTGGGTTGGGACGGGGGCGTCGGGAGCCAGCGCTAATGAGAGGTCAGAATCCATCAATTGGTCTAGATATTAGACCCACAGTATTCCAAGGCGACGACTCCGACCTCACCGACGTCAGCAGACAGGGCCTTCTGAAGACTATGTAAGAATGGGAAGTAGTCTGCGCGAGCAGGTAAGACGTAACCTCCCCCTGGAGCACGGAATTTCGGTGCAAATCAGCAAAAGAATGCGACCAGTTGCAAGGCGAGCAGGACTCACCGTGGAAGTAGAGGAAGACCTTGTGATGGCTCGCATCTCGTCGCGGTCCGATCCAATGCAACTTGGCCCCCTCCGGCAGCTCGTCTGTCAACACCTCCTGTTTCACTGAGCGAGCCCATTTCCGGTACATCTGGGACGTAGTTACGCCAATGAAAGAGTGCATCGCGTGGATGTCCCAATCATGATCGAAGATGTAACGCGTTAGGGCCACGTTGGCGGATCGAGACCAGGACCTCCCCTTGTTTCCACGAAAGATGCCAACCGCAATGGCGAACGCTGATCGTGTGGTAAGCGTCGGCCCACTCAACAGGACGACAACTCACGCAATTTGAGGAGAATGGGGACGAGCCAGAGCTTCTCTCCGAGGGTGAGAGGGCGAAACGATCCGCCGTTCGAAAGTGTGAGTTGCGACATGGTGACAAGCAATGGTTTGTTGGACACTCGGAAGGACTCGGAAGAGTGAACGCGATGCTTACTTATATAGGTATAAAAGACGTTACGCAAGAATTGATGCAGTACAGTACGTATTGCGGTGATGGCGCGTCTGGCGCTCGGACTTTGGACCAGTTTACTGTAATTTATTGTTTTCCAAATGGAAACCGAGGTGTTATTGTAATTAAGTTACAGTAACAAAAAAAAAAAACATTATTATATAATTAGGCTTTCTTCTAAGACTCTTCCAAGTCGTACTATGGCGCGCCGCACGGACCCCAATGGATAGGGCACGCTCCTCACTCACAGAGGACGTTCATTGCCACACGCTTCGCTCCGGGAAACCTCCGTCACAAATACTTTTCCCTCTGAGTGTCCAACAAATCAACTTGCTGTCACCATGTCGCTATCCACACACTCTCACGACGAATCGTTCCGCCCTCTCACTCTCGGAGAAAGCTCTGGCTCGCCCCCATTCTCCTCAAATTGCGTCAGTTCTCATCTTGTTTTGTAGGCCACCGCTTACCGCATAGACAGCGATCGCCGTCGCGGTTGGCATCTTTCGTGGAAACAAGGGGAGGTCCTGGTCTCGGTCAGCCAACCCTGCACGCGTTACCTCTTCGGTCATGATTGGGAAATCCACACGTTGCGCTCTTTTATTGGCGTGACCACGTCCCAGACGTACCAGACGTGGGCTCGCTCAATGAAGCAGGAGGTCTTGACGGACGTGCTGCCGGAGGGGGCCAAGTTGCACTAGATAGGACCGCGACGAGATGCGAGCTATCACAAGGTCCTCCTCTACTTCCATGGTGAGTCCTGTTCGCCTCCGCACTGTGCACTTACATTGGCTAAATTGCGCCGAAAATCCATTGCAGGAGGATGCTTCGTCCTACCTACTCGTGCAGACTACTTCCCACTTCTTACATAGTCTTCAGAAGGCCCTGTCTGCTGACTTCGGCGAGGTCGGAGTCGTCGCCTTGGAATACTGTGGGTCTGATATCTAGACCAATTGATCTTTCATTAGCGCTGGCTTCCGACTCCCCCGTCCCAACCCAGCTGAGGCAAGCCAACGCGGCCCTGACGCATCTCCTACAGAAGGGCATCCCTCCGTCGAACATCGTCATCGGCGGCGATTCGGCAGGCGCGAACCTCACGCTCCAGCTAGCGTCGCACCTCCTCCATCCGCTCGTGTCCATTCCCGCTCCCCCTAGTCTCTCACAGCCGTTCGCCGGTGCGCTGCTGATTTCGCCGTGGGCTGGTGGTCTGGGCTTGATGGGGTGTACCCTCGCATACTGATCACTGCGGGCGAGGATGAAGGCCTCTTTTGACGAGATCATCGACAGTAGCAGGGTCATCGGCGAGCATGTGAAGGATACGACGACGGTGGTCGAGCCTGGAGGAATTCACGAAGATGTCACATGGTCGTCAAGTTCGCGGTGGGGCAGGGTGGGAATGGTAAAGACTACGGTGCGACTGTCACGGTTTTGGCCAGCTCGTTCCGTGGCAGAAACTGAATACTGCCTGTGTACTGTACTTTTTTTTCTCGCCAAATCGCTTCAACTATTTGTAAAGATAGACGATTCTCCTATATCAATGCGGGTCCTTATGCAATAGTCTGTCACTGTGACTTACCATGACCACATGTGCTTCGAATCCTCAGGCCTCAGGGCCGCCGTCTGGTATGTAGTGGCAACCAACTGGCAACCAAAACCGGCCTGGCTCGGCTTACCGATACCAGCGCCGACACGGACCATTTACTGTAATTTATTGGTGCGGTTCGTTCACGCGTAAGGCCACGATTCGATTTCCCGTCGCTCGCCAAATTGCAGACAGACATACAATGTATCATATGCTTGTTTTGTCCGTTGTAACACTAACGTCAAATTCTTACTCCCTCCAGCCTTCGAGGATCCTCCTCAATCCCATTAGTCACCAGCACGCCATACCTCCACATAGCCCTTAGCACGCACCGCGTCCTCCACGTTGCGCTCGCGTAGCAGCGCGCCGAAAAGCACCAGGTGAGTCGGCCACGCGTACTCGCGCGGCGTACGTACCGAAGGTGGGAACGTGGTATCGTGATCAAGGAAACGCGCGGAGAGAAACGTCACGGGATCCCGGAAAAAAACTGTCTGTCTCTCTGTCTCATCCTAGTACGTGTTGAGTTCTTTACCACTGAGAAGACAAAAGTTTGTAAGAGGGAAAGCCGGCGATGCTGTGAACGATTAGAACCAAAACTCAGGTGACCTCGTGGAGAGATGGTGGAAGCTCGATTTACGCTGGGGTCATCATATGCTCTGCCGTGCATCCATGTCCATGCGGTTGGGCACGGCTTGCAAGGGAAACATTAGAGGACAACTGTACGACTGTAACGGCGGTCCGCAATTTAGATGCCAGACGGGGATACTGGCGGTGCAGACGCGAAATACTACACATCTGTTCCGTGTGTGAGTGGGGAGGACGGTACGCTAGGGACGACGTGTCGATCTAGGAACCCCGGTGGCGAGACAGTGAACGGACGGTCGTCACGGTGCGCACGCCAACGTCCTCGAGCGCCTCGCCGTTTCATGTGCCGCTGTGGCCGATCTCATCTGTGAACGCCTTGTCGTACTGTGCAGTGACGGGAGCTCGAGCGATGGGGCGGGAACAAAGCCACAATCACACAGCCCTGTTCGCTCGCGAACGGCTCGACCATGGCGATAGGCTGAAGGCGCGAATACTTTGGGTATAGGCTAGACTATTACATATTGTTCAGAACAATTCGCTTAGATGTGAGAGCACCGTCTATCTTCACATACTTCACAGGTAATCGAAGCGGTTTGGCGGGGAAAAAAGTACCGAACTGGCAGTATTCAGTTTCTACCACGGAACGAGCTGGTCAAGAACGCGACAGTCGCATCGTAATCTCGACCATTCCCACCCTGCCCCACCGCGAACTTGATTATCATGTCTTCGTGAATTCCTCCAGGTTCGATCACCGTCGTCATATCCTTCACGTGCTGCCCGATGATCCTGCTCACATCGATGATCTGGTCAAATAGGCCCTCATGCTCGCCCGCAGTAATGAGTATGCGAGGGTACACCCTGTCGAGTCCAGACCACCAGTCAGCCGGGGCAGCCGCGGGTTCTACGTGGTGTTTCAGCTCGGGTGTCACCCCAAGCCGAACCAGGTCCCCCATGAACTTGTACGAGCGAGAGAAGATCAGGTCTTTACCCTCGTTACGGGCATACGATGGTGCATCTATACTGTAAGCGACCCACGGCGAGATCAGCAGCGCGCCGGCGAGCGGCTGTGTGAGAGCCGGGGGTGCGGGAATGGATGGAAGCGGGCGAAGGATGTGAGACGTGAGCTGGAGTGTGAGGTTCCCGCCCGCTGAATCACCGCCGATGACGATGTTCGACGGAGGGATGCCCTTCTGTAGGAGATGCGTCAGGGCCGCGTTGGCTTGCCTCAGCTGGGTTGGGACGGGAGAGTCGGGAGCCAGCGCTAATGAGAGGTCAGAATCCATCACCATTAGACTAGATATTTGACCCACAATATTCCAAGGCGACGACTCCGACCTCGCCGATGTCAGCAGACAGGACCTTCTGAAGACTATGTAAGAATGGGAAGTAGCTCGCGCCCGCAGGCAAAACGTAGCCTCCCCCTGGGACACGGAGTTCGGCGCAAATCAGCCAATGTATACGCACAGTGGGAGGCGAGCAGGACTCACCGTGGAAGTAAAGGAAGACCTTGTGATGGCTCGCATCTCGTCGCGGTCCTATCCAGTGAAGCTTCGCCCCCTCCGGCAGCTCGTCCGTCAACACCTCCTGTTTCACTGAGCGAGCCCATGTCCGGTACATCTGGGACGTAGTCACGCCAATAAAAGAGCGCAACGTGTGGATTTCCCATTCATGATCGAAGAGGTAACGCGTTAGGGCCACGTTGGCGGATCGAGACCAGGACCTCCCCTTGTTTCCACGAAAGATGCCAACCGCAATGGCGAACGCTGATCGTGTGGTGAGCGTCGGCCCATTCAACAAGACAACAACTCACGCAATTTGAGGAAAATGGGGACGAGCCAGAGCTTCTCTCCGAGGGTGAGAGAGCGGAACGATTCGTCGTTCGAGAGAGTGGATTGGGACATGATGATAAAGCAATAGTTTGTTGGACACGTCGAAAACGTAATAGTGTTGCTTATATAACAGATATGAGAGACGTTGCGCAAGAATTGATGCGATGATACGTACAGTATTGAGGTCGTATCTGCGGCGTCTCTTTTCTGGCGCTCGGACTTTGACAGTCGTGGATTGGATCAATTAATTTGTCGTTTCCAAATGGAAACCCTGGGAAGTGAGGTGATATCGCTTTAACCAATTTCCCACTGTCATGGTCCTCCTCACCTCTTCAGATCTCGAGTCTCGAGAGACAGAGCCTCTATCATACAGACGCTTCTCGATACTCCTGATTACGCGCGTCCATTTTATGTTGCTTGATGGGTAGCCTGAGGGACGGCGAGTTCAAGGTATTTTTAATGGATGAATGTTTAAGAGTAATAGGAACTTCAATGCAAGGTCCACGGCGGGTAGGTGTTTATCTACATCAAGCGGGACAGTGGTACTTAAAGGATGTCGAAATTGAAACGAGGGGTCTCCGCAAAGAACTGATGCCAAAGCGTATACGGGGCCGTCATTCCTGAGTAAGTATAGCACATACCTTCTGACGGCCTTCGGACAATGTAGGGCCTCGCCGCGCGTGAACGAGCTGCATGCCAACAAATTACCGTAAATGGTCCGTGTCGAGTATCAGTAAGCCGAGCCAGGCCGGTTTTGTGCACCTGTGGCCACGTAAGGGAATACCCCTGTACGTACGGGTGTAGAGGTATGAGGTGTATGGATTTCCGTACCCCTGCAAAACGGCAAGTTACAGACTTACAGCTTATGTACACAGCGAATGGCGTCGCGTTCGCGTCCTTGGCCACATCGCAGCCTCTCATCTAATGTGATGTCCTCGTTAGTGTCGTCCCGACCACTCTGACCGTCTTCCTGTGCCCGTCCGGCCTCCGTAACTGCATTGAATATATCTTCATCCATTATCTACTGGTTGAGAGGGTCCAAGATGTTCTTTCAGCACTCACTTACTTTGGTGTGTCCCAACAACGATAACTGTAACCGCCGGTTGCGCGCCAACTTGAATGATGCACCCTTCACTCACAGGTGAAACTTGTTTCGTCGCGCTTTTGGTTACTTTTCCACACCGCTCGGGCGTTCCCGCACACCTTTAGCTGA
The DNA here is from genome assembly GCA_021524915.1 of Lactarius akahatsu. NCBI lineage: Eukaryota > Fungi > Basidiomycota > Agaricomycetes > Russulales > Russulaceae > Lactarius > Lactarius akahatsu. Next base: position 12,320 of record JAKELL010000359.1, read on the forward strand.
CTTACTGTAGGCCTGGGCCATCCCCGCACTATATTTCCTAACAATTTGCGATCTCTCGCTCTGTTCCTCCCTGGTCTCCACTCTGCACCCCCTATATCACTGTCTTGATATGCATCGAAGACCGCCATATTGGTGTAAGCTAGAATATTATATGATGTTCAGGACAATGATCTGGCACTCGCATGGACATTAGAGCACCATCTATCCTTACACTTACAGGTAGTTGACGCGGTTTGGCAGGAAAAAAGTACAGTACACAGGCAGTATTCAGTTTCTGCCACGGAACGAGCTGGTCAAGAACGCGACAGTCGCATCGTAGTCTTGACCGTTCCCACCCTGCCCCACCGCGAACTTCACAATCATGTCTTCGTGAATTCCTCCAGGCTCGACCACCGTCGTCGTATCCTTCACATGCTCGCCGATGACTCTACTAGTGTCTATGATCTCGTCAAACAGACCCTCATGCTCGCCCGCGGTGATGAGTACGCGAGGGTATACTCCGTCGAGCCCAGACCACCAGCCAGCCGGCGCAGTGGCGGGTTCCACATGATGTTTCAGCTCGGGGGTCACCCCAGATTTCACCAGGTCCGACATGAGCTTGAACGAGCGGGAAGAGACCAGGTCTTTACCCTCGTTGCGGACATATGACGGCGCATCCACGCTGTAGGCGAGCCACGGCGAAATCAGCAGCGCGCCGGCGAACGGCTGTGAGAGAGTCGGCGGTGCGGGAATGGATGCGAGCGGGTGGAGGAGGTGCGACGCTAGCTGGAGCGTGAGGTTCGCGCCTGCAGAATCGCCGCCGATGACGATGTTCGACGGAGAGATGCCCTTCTGTAGGAGGTGCGTCAGGGCCGCGTTGGCTTGCCTCAGCTGGGTTGGGACGGGGGCGTCGGGAGCCAGCGCTAATGAGAGGTCAGAATGCATCATTTGGTCTAGATATCAGACCCACAGTATTCCAAGGCGACGACTCCGACCTCCTCGACGTCAGCAGACAGGGCCTTCTGAAGACTATGTAAGAATGGGAAGTAGTCTGGGCGCGTAGGCAGGACGAAGCATCCTCCTGCAATACGGATTATCGGCACAATTCAGCCAATGTATGTGCACAGTGCAAGGCGAGCAGGACTCACCGTGGAAGTAAAGGAAGACCTTGTGATGGCTCGCATCTCGTCGCGGTCCTATCCAGTGAAGCTTCGCCCCCTCCGGCAGCACGTCCGTCAACACCTCCTGTTTCACTGAGCGAGCCCATGTCTGGTACATCTGGGACGTGGTCACGCCAATGAAAGAGCGCAACGTGTGGATCTCCCATTCATGATCGAAGAGGTAACGCGTTAAGGCCAGGTTGGCGGATCGAGACCAAGACCTCCCCTTGTTTCCACGAAAGATGCCAATCGTGACGACGATCGCTGTCTATGCGGTGAACAGTGGCCTACAAAACAAGATGATAACTCACGCAATTTAAGAAGAATGGGGACGAGCCAGAGCCTCTCTCGGAGAGTGAGAGGGCGGAACGAGTCGTCGTTCGAGGAAGTGGATGGCGACATGGCGACAAGCAAGTTGGTTTGTTGGACAATCAGAGTGTTGCCTATATAGGTGCACGGCCGAGGCCCGAGAGGAGTTACGCAGGGTCGATTATCGCGTCTCTTCCCTGGCGCCCTATTACCACTCGGATTTTGGCTGACATTTTCCAAAAAGAACCCGTCAAGTCGGTTCTGGGAAATGACGTGTTATCGCCCCGCAGTTTAACCAATTTCTGACCCTGTGAAACTGTATATAGATGAGTCAGGGGTCGTATGAGTGGGGTTCGTATTAGGTTGTCGTAAAGCTTTTACGCTCACCGGAGTGTGACAGTGGGCCCATGGCGTTGACATTGACGTTGCGTTGGCATGGAATGGTGCAGGGGCAATGTCGATCAGTGTAGGATGAGCGCAGATCGAGGCTTGTACATTCATCCTTGCCTTTTGAAAGACCTTGAATACACCTTTGGCTTGCAATTGGTATTAAAGACGCTTCTCAAGATCATGCGGGCCCATGCCTAAGGGTTCGCGAGTCCAAGGTATTACCAATGATGGTCGATGGGCGTTCAAGCACGATATAAACTTCTACGGCGGCAGAGAGTACCAGGTGTTCATCGAGGTCACGGTAGCTCGGAAGTTGAGATATGATTGAGGGTGGCCGGGCCGGACTCGTTGCAGTGCTGCAAGCTTGAGAGGGCTGGGCTTCCAACTTCGATTTACCCGTCGCCCGTCAGACTGCAGACGAACATACAGTATATTATATGCTTATTTTTCCATGATGAGTATCCGAGAGGGCCGGTTCGGTTGGCGAACGAGAAATGCGCGAAGTCGATATGAGAAGACAAGCGAGGGTGAACAAAGACGAAGAGGACTTCGCTTTGGAGAGGGGATGACTCAGAGTTGAAGGCATCACAGGATGAGAACAACTGGATGATTATTCGAGTATATACGAGCGCGGTTTATACAAGTTATCTAAATTTTCTGAGGCAATATACAAGGCAAAAGTAAAGTAAGGTAAAGTAAAGGCGCACGCAGGCATGAAACAGGAGACATACGAACGGAACGAGGCTTGACGATGCAGAGCACGAAGCCCCTAGACGAGGGGCTGTGTCGAGAACGGAGAAAAGAGGGGTGTGAGGCTCCTGTGAAACTTGAAACATAAGAAACAGGATACGAGTTCTTCTGAACGGCCGCGTACGAGCGCGGCGGTGATATTTGGTGTGGGTTCGGGTCGGCCGGGTCGACGTGCCGAATTGCAACAGAGGGAACAGACGAAGCATGAAAGGTTCGCCAAGGCCTGGAGGGTGAGGTTGTCAGTGATCATTGCAAAAAGATGAGACGAAAAAAAGAAACGAACTTGAACGGCGATCTGACGAGCACGACACGTAGTTACCACCTCAGTAGTATACAGCTATAAATAAGAATAAACAACGACGACCAATAGATAATCGAGTGCCGGGACAGCAGAATGAGTCGTAGAAGAAGGAGCGCAGAGATGGAGAGTAGAAAGCCAAAGATGTTGTTCTCAAGCTGGCCAGGTGGTGCGGTAGAAGTCGGCATACTTGAACTTCTTCCTGATCTGGTCCAGGAAGTACCAGCCTGGGGTGCAATATGTAACATGGTTGCTGGTCGAGCCGCCTATGTTATCTCCAGAGTGGAGTTGGCCAACGATGCGAGCTTTGCCATTCGTCATGTGCCAGACGAGGGAGCCCGAGTCTCCCTTGTCGGAGAAGGGTTCGGCACCCTTGACGCCCGAGTTGTAGATGCCAAGCTCGACAGACTCGATGCCGACTTCGTTCTGAGTGAATGACACCAGGCCTGCATAGCGTCCGACGGTGAGGTCAGTAGTGTTGCCATCTTTACCGACGATAAGGCAGCGCTGGCCTTCACTGTCGAACTCTGCGGGGTTGGCGAGGTCCTCTTTTGCGGCGCAACCCTCGACCCTGAGCTTTCTCTCCTCGGGAAACTTGAACGTGGTCGCACCAACACCCAGAGGATAGAACATTGCCATAAGTTCTGGAGGAGAATACTTAGGTCCTGAATAAGGTTGTTTTCGTTAGACGAGGTAAATATGAGAAAGATGAGTTGAAACACACCGAGATCAACGACGTTGCCCTCAAACTCATCCTTGACCTTCACCTCGGCGGCCAAGAACGCAGCCCAGTCTGAGGTATACAGTGTGCCGCCTTCGACGTCGACTGTGATGGGTGCAGCGTATTGAACGTAGCCAATGTTGCGGTGGTGATTAATGTCGGACCAGTATCTTGTGACTTCGTCGTACAAGGCCTCGAGATCGGCGATAGCCTCGTTCTCGTCTTCCAATCTGCGTCGATTTATGAGGATTGTTTTTGCGCACACCGCGTCCTGCCTCTCCTTCGCCTGCAGTTTGCGAATATTTCGGGCCCAAAGGTCAGTGAGAACTCTGCGGTCACTGATGGCCTTCTGGATCTCGTCAAGGCCCCGCTGGAATCGACGCATTCCGCAAATTCGAACATAGTCCTTGGGTGCGCCACCTCTTTGCTCGTACTCGACGGTGGTGTCCTTACGAAGGACATGGCAATTGCTGACTCCATAAACCTTGTTGCTAGGGTTGCCGTCCTTGTCTTTGTTTTCGTGAAACCAGAGGGTGAGAGTGCCCTGGGCATCCTCCTGTTCCATCCCTTTGGTTGCAAGGGGAATGCCGAGAAGAGCGGTGAGGAAGCGGCGGACGTAGTGGGTGGCATTGTCGTCGTCGACATGGCGCATAAGGGGTGGACCTGCCAGCCTCTGCAGGATGGCCTCGCGCCATTCCACAACAGCATCCTTGACTCCATTCTCCAGGAGAAGCGCAAGGATCTCTTGGGAGACCTTGTGGGCAGTATCAGAGGAGGTAGAACCGGGAATGACACCAACCCATAAGACGACGGGACCGAGACTCCCCTTCTCCTCCTCTCCCAGCGGTCCGTGGGTGAAGAAGCGGGCAGGGTCGATGGACGACCAGTTAATCTTCCGAGCCTTGATCAGGTCACGAATCTTGGGACCGACAGTGTCCCAGACACCATTGAGTGGGGTGTCAAAGACTCCACGGAGCGACTTGACAGGGATATTGGTGTGTCTGCCGACGGGCTTGAGGAAGGGTGTAGTGAGGAAATCCGAACGGTAAATAAGTACCGGGTGGTCGTCATCCCCGGTGATGCCATTATAGTAGGAAGTCCTCTCGTACTTGTCGGGGGTGTGGGGTCCTTGAACTGCTAACTCCGCCATGATTGGTTTCCCTACGTCGGTCTCTGACCCCCTGGGCAAGGACGGGCAATACCAACGCCCACCAACAACCAATGACAAACAACCAAACAATGCACAACGACAAGAACCATAAAAGCCCAACTAGAATACAAAGGAATGACGAACCCAGCCAAGAACCCAGCGAAAACAGGCCCCCTACCCTAGACTCTCCTCGTATAATACGGAACATCCAGAGGAAAAAGTGAGAGTGAGAGAAGAGAAAACTCAGAAATATGATAGACCAAGTGCGAGACGAACGCTAGTAAAATAGGGAAAGAAGGGAGACAAAAAATACCACCAAAACTGATGCAAATCCCCACAAGTGGGAAGCCCACTACCTCAGAAAGCCCGTTGGGGCACAAGAGTAGACGGGCCGAACTCGATGCGATTTCTACAATCATCCCAACGCCCTGTTCGGGTTTCCGATCGCCACCCCGTAGCCTGAGAAGTTTGAGAACTTCCTAAGAGCTTCTGGCAGTTCGATTTCCCCGTCGCCCGCCAAACCAAAAATGACCATACAGTATCAAGTACTTATTTTGTCTGTTGCAACACCCCGACGCCAAATTCTTACTCCCTCCCGCCTTCGAGGATCTTCCTCAATCCCATTACCCGCACGCCATGCCTCCGTATAGCCCTTAGCACGCAACGCATCCTCCACACCGCGCTCGCGTAGCAGCGCGCCGAAAAGCACCAGGTGACTCGGCCACGTGTACTCGTGCGGCGCACGTGCCGAAGGCGGGAACGTGGTGTCGACTTGGTCAGGGAAATGCGCGGAGAGAAACGCCACGGGATCCCGGAAAAAAATGTCCGTCTCATCCTGGTACGTGCTGAGTTCTTCACCACTGGGAAGACAAGCGTGTGTAAAATGGAACACTAGAGGACGGCGATACGCACTGTAACGGTGGCTCGCAACTTAGACGCCAAACGGGAATACGGCGGTGAAGATGCGACTGGGCTGGAGTTGAGTGACAAGGCATCAAGAATCCAATGCTCCGCAATTCCGTGTCCGGGAGCCCACGAAGATGCGAAAGTACGCCGATCTGCGCTGAGGAGTGCCAGAGCGCAGCGTAGAGGGCAGGTACCAGCGACAGCAACGCGAGCACCGAGGCGTGGGTGCGTTTGATCCCTAACGACGAGGCAGGTTTGCTGGAACAAGGGGGACTCGCGCGGTCATACAGTGAGACAAGGGAGCGCGCGGCAAGAATGTGCATTGCCGGTACCAGCGGGTGCAGGAAGCGCCATTCTTTGTGCCCTGCAAACGAGAACACCGCCCCAGTCCATATCACGGTATAGAGAAGCAGCTTGAGTGGGCGCGTGCCTTGGGTTAGGGCTAGACAGACGCCGTGCAGCACGAAAGGTAATGCAGGTCCCGCGAGAAGCGGGAGTGCTTGAACGAGATAATAGTGCCAGGGTGCAGAGCCATAGAAGAGAGAGATGGACGAGGCATTGACGCGAAGAAAATTGAGTGGAGTGAGTGTAGGAGCGCCGCTGTATATGCTGTCGAATGTGAAGAGCAGAGACAACGCCGCACATCTGTTCTATATGTGAGCGTGGCGTTAGGCAAACACGCTCGGACGTACATCGTAGCAAGGGTATCAGTGATGAACACGCGCAAGAGGGCAGAATTCCGACGGAGTTGCCACAGGAGGGGCGGAAAGAGAAATGCCCAGGTGATGGCACTTGTGACGCGAATCGAGCAAGCCAGGGCGATAAATACCAAGAATTTCCGGAGCTGCGATCTACATAGACAATGACGCCTTATTACGACAGCAGGTGATTTGTTTGGAGTACCTGGTAGGCAGAATGCTCGCATCCCAAGGGTAGTAGCCCAGTGCTGCGGTCGTGAGGGTCGCCTCCAAGGAGTTGGACATTGAGCGGGACAACGATAGGGCGTGAAAGAAGGACGTCAAAGAAAGAAAAAACTAGGGAGAATTCTGTCAGATGCGCTGTAAGAAATGCAGATAGGACAAACTCACAGTCGCGGGAACATATCTCTGTCCAAGTGTCTTCCGTGCAACCTCTCGGACCCAAATATCAGTGCCGGCAGCCAACAATCCGTGCATCACTTTCGGAGCGGCAACCTTCAGTTCAGTCAATTACACCAATACAGGGAGAAGCATTCAACTCACTAGGAGAGAAGTTTGGTCCAAGTTGAGAATTTTGAGTACCCAATATATGGGAACATTCAATGCCGGGTACAGGATGCTGCGTATCGGTGGCTTGGATGTCCATTCCCAGGTTAAATCACCGTATCCAAAAACAAAAAAGTGAGCGGGCTCGAGAGCCTGAAAATATTCATCTGGCTGGAAGAACGTCCTCGTGATTAACGCGATCGAAACGCGCACCGCGAGTGCGAGTGCTGTGGTGGAAGCCATCAACGCGTTGCATGGGACAAACGGGGGTGGCGGTCCGCTTTCCGTTGGAAAGTGCCTTCGGTTTCCTTTTATAGAAGGGCGGCGCTCCGATATCACTGGCAAGCACCATGCTCAGGACTCAAAGCCCTGGACCCTGAGGCCTGAGCGCTGAGCAGGGAATACGCTAGTTACACCATAAACATTCACTCCATCGTTGTACCCTTTCCATTCACAAACCATATGAGGGTAAGTGACGCAAGGTATCTTGCAATTGAAGGTATCCATAATCAACGCCGCGGCCAAGTCAACAAGCGTCCGAGACAACGGTAGCTTTTAACCGTCTACAGTACTTTAGGGCATCAAGGAGTACCCGTGTCACACATCGTGTGAGGACACGAGACAAGTCCGATGCTGAATCACACCCCGGTTCTGTTGCTATCGATATGACTTGATAATTTAAATATAAGGTATAACCACGGCGTTCCCAGAGTCGAAGTATAAGATGTCATTCGTAAAAGTTGCACCATTGTTAAGAATGTAGGCAAATCCGGTCGGTAAATATAGTGGGGGAGTGGGGCGAAGCACTGGCGAAGCTTTAGCGAAGGTTGTGCCAGCCACGGACCGGATGGGATATGGAACAAAGTAGTGGGGCAACAATCCGACTCTTTGTCATTTCATTTCATATTCTCTATCAATAAAATCGCAGTTGATCAACGTTGATTCGTTGCGCGTTCCTACCACAATGGGATGCTTCCGCGGCAATAATCGTCGCTACGATGCATGATGCGATAGGCCGGGTCGTTCGGAACGGAGCAATCGGACCACTACAGTATGGAGATGCGGTGTATAAAATTGATCCAAATTTCACGCATCGCATCGTCCACCTTTCCGACTTTTCTCAGCCAGAAACGCCATCGCCATGCCATCCACAACGCTCCACTTCGATGCGATGTGAGTGGCCCACGATATCACATAACGAATGGAAGGTCTTGCTCACTGGTTCACCGCCAGCCTCTTCGACATGGACGGAACGCTGATAGACTCAACGCCAGGCGTCGTCGCTGCGTGGGAATTGTTTGCCGAGACATATCCTATGATTGATGTCCAGGATATCCTCAAGAGTGCGTGCAGTTAACACCAACTCCACCTTCTGTCTAGCGGCTAACGCGTACCACCACAGACACCCATGGCGTACGCACCGTCGAAACCGTCAAGATGTTCTGCGGCGTTACTGACCCCGAAAAACTTGAGGTAAACCCCTCTCGTGCACCATTTACAGCCCAGCTAATATGGCGCTCCAGCTGGAGGTTACTCGCTTCGAGGACGCAATCATCACTAGGTCCCAGGAGGACGGGCGGGAAGGGATCACTCTTCTCCCTGGCGTGCGCACCCTCATCGATAACGTGCGTGCTTGAACGTGGCCGCTCACTTCGTAGCAATGAACGTCGATATGGATGCAGTTGGGTGATAGCAAGCACTGGACGATCTGTACTAGCGCAACACGGGGATACGGCTCTGCGGCGCTCGAGGTTGTAGGCATTGCCCCTCCGGAAACGATCGTTTTCGCGGAAGACGTCGCGCAGGGCAAGCCACAGTATGTTTCTACCGACCTCTCTCCTTCGAGACTCTCCCTGAGTGCCACGTAACAAGACCAGATCCGTATCTGCTTGGAGCTAAGCGATGTGGCGTACACCCCAAAAGATGTAAGTTATGAATGATAGGCAGATCACTGGAGATGAAGCTAATTCTTGATTGTGGTACACGCGTACAGGTCTCGTGGTAGAAGATGCGCCGGCTGGTGTACAAAGCGGGAGGGCTGCTGGCTGTAAAACCCTTGCAGTTACCACGTCACATCCGCGGGACCGGATGGTCGCGAGTAGACCTGATTATCTGGTCGAGAATCTTTCCAGGCACGCTTTCCAGTTTTGATCATACACCCTCCTTATCCTGACGCACGCAACGAAGTGTCACAATGGTTCCAAATGAGACAGGCATAACGGTGACGATTACCACACAATGAAGCACGGTCGTATTGCAAGTAGATGAACAACCCCGAGGAACATATAGAGGATCTAGATAGCGTTCCTGGAGATTAAAAGTCAATCACCTGTGTTGTAATACAGTAGAACGTCAACTTGCTTGATATATAGATCAACAGGGCGACGGAAACCTAAAAACCTTCGTCAATTGAAGGAGTTGGTTCAGAAAGGATACTTACGGCCTTCGCCAGGTTCGCCGAGCATTTGAACATGCCGGAAACCCATGGAGCATAATACTGTCTCAAAACCCTCGGGTTGTAACCGTAGAGTCTGAGCGTTCTCCTGTAAAGTCTGTGCGAGCGAGGACACATAAGACCGGATGAAAGATCGAGGAGGGCAACCAACACGCACGGGGTGTAGTTTTCGTGCCTTCGTATATGAATCGCGGGGTTGCGCTTCGAGTACGAATGCACCACCGGGCACTAGAGTAGCGTGGACCCGCTCGAAGAACCGTCTCAAGCCTGCATCGCCACCGTTCAAATGGATCCACTTGGATACCGAGAACCTGACAGCATGCGACTATCAGCAACCACCTTCACGACGCAATGAGGAAAACTGAGAAGTCTACGCAATGATGACGTCGTAGCCAGCTTCGTCCTCTGGGATGCACTCGTTCACCCAGTCAGCACGACGAAAGGTAATATTGTGCGGAAATTTATGATTAGCTGTGTCCGAGTGGGGTGTGTCCGTATGCGGGATAGGAAGAGGACCAAACATGTGCTGACACGACGCGGGGAAGTAATCGGCCACTGGTGGTTTAGGCGGGAGAGGCGTCCGTTTTCGTTTAATGCGGGATGCGCTAGAGGACTCAGAAAAGGGCGCTTGGTGGCTCCAGAGAGTGCGCCTGCGTCGCCAGGCCATGCGCACGAGCGCGTCATCAATGTCAACGCCAACGACGCGCCTGGCTCCCCATGACTGCGCTAGTAGCCGCGGCGGTTCAGAACTGACACACGCAATAGAAAAAGAGGTGAAGAACGCGCCTATTTCGCAGGACACCCAGCCTTCGTTGCAGCCTACGTCAAGCACGCGTGCATCGGTGAGGAGGTCGTGAGGCAGGAGCGCTAGACGGGAGTCGTGGCCGCCAGGGCGATGATAACGATACCTGAAAAAGCGGTGTTATTCAGTTGGAGACAAGGGTTAACTAGGTGATACCCATGGTAGTTGTGATAGTTTCCGTGTGTTGGAACGCCAGAAGATACACTGGTCATACAGAGCAGATGGGAGCCAATTGAAAACGCCCGCGCCCACCGCAACACAGCTCTGGCTGGTCGGCTATTCCCGAGTCATTTCCGTTCCTCCAATTCGACCTTCACTTTTGTACCCCGTACTGTACTGTTTATACCAAAGTTTGAATGTGCTGATCTGCAATGTCTTTTTTTTGTTTTTTGAATCATGTTTATTCCGGGGCAGTAGAACGTACAAAGCCGGTCCTCAACTCCCTAAGGAGCGAGATTTGAGAGAGGTAACGTAATAAGTAATCACGTGCGCCGAGCGAAGGTAAATAGTATCGGAAAATAATAAAACCGTACTAGAGGCCACCTCCCAGAGGAAAGCCGAGAAAGACCGAGGGAACAAGGGTAACGTGTCGAACCAAAAAGAGAAGACAGAGGTGTGTATGTGATAGGAGTCAGCGCAGACGGGCGACTCACCGGGCAGCCTTAGCTGGATCTAGGGTCTTGAGGTCGAGAGCATCTTCAACCCGGATCAAACGGCAGTGGGGGCACGTTCTCAGGTCGTGAGGCGGCGCCGGACTTCTGGAGGAACACGCATAGGTCGTGAGGGACCATGCCTTCTCCGGTGAATAGGGTCAGGATCTGCAATGTCTTGCCGCCAGCTATGTATAGCACCATTGATCGAGTCCAAACTGCAAACAACCCTTTATTTAGATCCCACTACATCTGCATCGATTTGCATGTTCGGAAACGTTGCCCTAGAAAGTGTGGATTCCTCCCTCACAGAAGAGAAGCCTCGAGGTCGTCAAACACCGTACGTAGGTCCCTAGTAAAGGTATTATTGTAGTATGAGCGCTGAACTAATGTGGAATTACTCTGGGAATTACGGTAGATTAGCCTCAAAAACCCATCACCTATGCTCAAATTGCGTTTCAGAGACTTCTTCTTCACACCTCGTCTGTATAACTTATGATTTCTCCCTTACCCTGGCCTTGGATTTGACGGTAGCCGACTATAGTAATAGTATTGCTTGTGGTGTCCAATGAAAGAACCCCAAAAGGTTACACCCCCGCGCACGTTTGTGACCGATGATCGTTACGTTATATACAGCATTGACAATCATCATATACAGTAGGTCTCGAGCAATGCAAAGGAACACAGCATTGGCCTATACTTGTATATAACTCAGAGGCCCCGTTCACACGTCCTTGTCTCCCTCACCCCGTTCACTCCTAGACGCCGAGAAACCGCCACCTAGAAATGGACCGTGACATCGAGCTTCAGCCCACCAATAATATTGAGGCCGAACGTATTCGTATGTAGTATACCAACGTTGGAGAAAGTTCCCTGACATACGTCTTAGGTGGTATCCACAATGACTCGTCTGGAAAGCTCTGGTCAATCTATCTTACAGAGGCCGATGAACGAGATAGGGAGATAACCGAGCTCTGGAGGGGGGAAGCGGACAGCATCCTTGTGTTCGTAAGTGTAATTTCCTTCCTACGTTTTATCGATCATCTAAGGCAATTGTTAAGACTGGTCTTTTCTCCGGCGTTATCGCGACCTTCCTCGCTATAAGTTATAGCAACCTACTTCCCAGCTCCGCTGAAACGACAAACTTTTACCTCGCAATCATAATTGAACAACTTGCAAGTAATTCCTCTGTAAACGGTGTAATTCCTGTCCCATCACCACTGGCATTCACTCCGTCCGCCTCTGCTATCCGGGTCAACGTGATATGGTTCCTCAGTTTGGTCCTCAGCATCACCTCTGCGGTCAACGCGACATTATTCCAACAATGGGCCCGACGCTATCTGGAGCTCACTCGGCGCCGTATTGCGCCTCACAAACGTGCGCGTACCCGGGCGTACATGTACAACGGCATCGCGAGTTTCAAGATGTCCCGAGCTGTCAAAGCAATGCCCATACTCCTACATTTATCTATATTCCTTTTCTTCGTTGGTCTTATCGACTTTCTTTGGAACACCAACTCCACTGTCGGATCCTGGATTTTCGGCAGTACTATGGTGTTCACTTTCGCTTATTTGGCGCTGACGGTGTTACCGAACCTATGCCTCAATTGTCCCTACAGCACCCCAGTGTCCGAAATTTCGTGGCACTTATCTCATCGCCTCCTTCTGTTCATTCTTCTGCTCGCCCAGCGCTTAGATGATCTATCCCTCGAATACCTTTTTGCGGGTCAGCAATCGTCGTACCCGCCCGATCCAAGTTTATGGACCCGGTGGAGAAAGACGGTCAAGACCCGGATTGACGCATGTCGAAAATGGCTCGAGGTTGGCCTTCAGAACAGGATCATGATCAATGCTACAGAGGCGCCGCCGAAAACGGACGAGAATGCGCTTTCCTGGACGCTTACAGTTCTCGACGACGATCGGGAGTTCGAAGACTTTGTTGCACGCGTTCCTGGATTTTTCGACTCGACCTTTGTGCCGAAAGCGTCTTCAGTCATGCTTTCCCTCATGAAAGATCGGCCCTCCGAGACAGACGAGGACCCCGTTCTCGGATCCCGCATCAATGACCTCCTCAGAACATGTGTGCCAGGTATCTCGCCCCTCCCGGAGCAATTGCGCAAAAACCGGCTGCGTGTCTGCATGAGGACCCTCTGGTATTTCGCAAGAGAATACAATCAACTCGGGAACACGATTCCATTGCCATCCTATGTCCGCACCGTCTTCGCGAACCCAGAGATGTCCCGCAGGATTCAGTCCGAAGATGACCCCGCTGCGCACCTGATAGGACGCTGTTTCAGCTCCCTCGTCGCTCGAAAGCTCACACAAGACATACAATCTCGTACTGGCCGACAACTTCGTGTCGACCCGGCAGAGCTGTCATGCCTAGCGGCCATTCTAAGCAAGACAAGCCCAGAGGTGGTAAATTTGCTCAGACAGCCGGGTGAGATCGGTCTGGCGAACATCGTCTCCCTCATGTCGAGTAAGACGGTTAGTGAAAAGGTGCCGCTGGAAGTACTGGACATATTCATAAAGACACTCAACTTCCTTTTCATGGATGTGCCACCGAATGCAGAGCTGCCACCAGATCTGGTAGCTGCTCTCCACGAGGCGACACCGCTGGGACAGAGATCGCGAGTTCTTGATTTGCAGGTGGACAGACTGAGGCAGATCATGGAAGGGTCGTCCGTGGTCCATGGCGAGCCAGAGGTGACAACGTTCGCAATGACTGAACTCGAGTCGGGGTCTGGATTGGCGGCAGCGATTAACACTACTTACATATCGTTCCAATCGGACGTGGGCTCTGCAGTGCAGGATAGCCTACTCCGTAACGTGATGTAAGCTGCCCTGTTGTAACACGTGACAAGGTGGGACACATCGTGTGTAATCTCGTCTTCTGTTCTTTCTTCTGTTCTTCTATACGCATGGATATCAATGCTCTGTATGATAGCTGTACGATCACCGTACGTCCTCGAGTAGTAGGTATGTAACAACTAACAAATGTGAGACTCCCAGCTCGATTTTCGATATCCTTAAGCAATAGTACAGTGACTGCGGACTCTTCATAATCTTCGAGTCGTAGGTTCGTGGGTTTTTTCTTTTTTGGATCAATTTGTACTCCGGGTTACAAGCCGGGTTACATATCAGAAGACACAGACCGGTCGCAGCGTGTACCACTACAGTTATGAGAAATGAATAGTCATAAAGAGGTGCCCCGAGAGTCTTAATAGGTAAATAATGAGTCAGGAGAAGGTTCACATAGGTTCGTGAGTTCCCTACCGAGCTAATTTGTGAACTGGAGGAAGTAAGGACTCGTCATTAGTACGTCTCAAGCGTATAAACTGAAGATACGTTTTTCCACAATTCGAGGTGTTCAAGAAGTTCAGATCTGATCCTAGGCATTTTTCAGCGCCTCTACTCTTGCAAGGCCACTTGGGTCGGTCGAGTAGTCTCAACGCACCAGAGCATCCTCCTGGGCCTTGGCATTTTATCATGTTTTTAATAGCAGTGGGACCCGACTCTATCCCCAATCCAGGCTCGTCCTATTGATGCGCCCAGGAAATGCGCCATTACCTTCGGGAAGCAGACTGTGACACAGGTGGTCAATTCGGACGTCTTGCCTTCCAACGGGTTACGGCTGTGCGGAACGTCGTTTTCTGTGCGCGCTCAATCACTTCATTCCTCATGCAGGCCATAGCAGCCGTACTTACGGTGTTCGGTTGGGCAGCCAATTTTAGAGGGTATATGTTCGTTGTGACTTCGGAGTACCCATTTTTCCCAACTGTGGGTTCGAATTTTATGCCGTCGTCACCTTCAAGTAGATGGGGTGCAGGACACATCGGATCAGATGAATGACCTAGAAGGGAACCCAATGCACAGGATATAATTTTCGTGCCTTATTACACGACTCGCGGGGTTGCGCTTCAAGCGCGAATGCCCCACCAAGTACCTGGATCCCTAGTGGGTCAGTTGGATACCGAGAATGTAGCTATGGGCCGCCTAGAGAAGCTGAGATTTTGATGATGACGTCGTAGTCCGATCCGTCCGATGCGCTCGTTCACAGTCAGCACGGCGAAAGGTAATATTTTATGTTTAGCTGCGTCCGGGTAGAACGTGTCTGGAGTCGGATAGGAAGAGGACCAAACATATGCTGGCACCATGCGGGGAGGTAATCGGCCACTGGTAGTTTAGGCGGGAGAGGCGACCGTTGTCTAGTGCGGGATGCGCTGGAGGACGACGAAGACTCAGAAAAGGGCGGTTGGTGGTTCTAGAGAGTGCGCCTGCATCTCCAGGCCATGCGCACGAGCGCGTCGTCAATGTCAACGCCAACGACGCGCCTGGCTCCCCATGACTGCGCTAGTAGCCGCGGCGGTTCAGAACTAACACACGCAATAGAAAGAGGTGAATGACGCGCCTATTTCGCAGGACACCCAGCCTTCGTTGCAGCCTACGTCAAGGACACGTGCATCGGTGAGGGATGGTGAGGCAGGAGCGCTAGACGGGAGTCGTGGCCGCCCGGGCAATGATAGCGATCCTGAAAAAGCGGTGTTTTTAAGTTGGGGGCAAGGGGTTTACTAGGTCATACCCATGGTAGTTGTGATAATTGCCGTGTGTTGGAACGTCGGAAGATACGCTGGTCATACAGTACAGTACAGAGTAGTTGGGAGCCAAAACGCCCACTGCTGGCCGGCTATTTCCGTCGCACCTCCACTTCGACCTTCACTTTTGTACCCCGTACTGTGCTGTCTTATATGCCAAAGTTCGAATAGCCATCGTCACCATGGCATTCAGGCAGAGATGCGTACCTGTGAGTGTGAGTTTGGCCTCTATGTGCTTCAATGATCACCAACAGAATTCCATTTTCCTGTCTTTGCCCTATCGCTCTGCACCTTATCCAACTCCTTTGTAGACGATAATCTCCGACATCGTGATAAGGACCCTCGACGTAGATCGCAGCTCGCGGCGCTTGAGTATGGGTGACAAGCAGGTCGACTGAATGCGGGTCACGCGACTCCAGTGATCTTGCCAGTGATCCATACTGCTTGAGAATCGAAGTGCTTGGCGCAAAGTTCACATACTCGAGAGAGCCGCACCTCTGAACCCAAAAAATGTCACGGTGACGCAATGCGGATTGTGTGCGGTGATGTGCAGGGCCCTCCGAGTTGTTCGCATCAACACCTGCCACCAGTATTTCCACATGTCGGTGCAATCATGTTCTAGAACACATCTAGCCACACTGCCATGCTTCACAATCACCATACCAGTCCGGACCGATTCCTATCTACAGGCACTTGGGGCACTTGGTTCTCCCCAAGGTTCTCCCAGTATTTCGCCGTTGAACGTTAAATATTGAACATATTGAACGTTGAACCTCTGTGTCATTTTTGTACGCTATACCAATGAGACCCGCAATGTTGCTTGCCGCCAGCTCTACTATATGTAGCACCATTGATCGAATCCAAATCGCAAACAACCCATGCTTTACTGTAAGCTTTACGTCCCACTACACCTGCATCGACCTAGATGCTGCGATAACGTTGCCCAGAGAATTGTGGATTCCTCTCACAGAGGAGAAGCCCCGAGATGCTTCGAGGCTCTAGTGCTTTCCCGGCCCGGCTCATAGGCCGGAAGCCAGCCTAAGCCGGTACTTCAGGAGCCGGACCGGGCTGGGCCAAAGAGAGGCCCGGAGCGGCCCATGGCTCAGGCTTCAAATTTGGAAGCCTGCTTGCACGGCCCGTGGCCCAGGCTTCCTTTTTGGGCCGTCGCCGCTCAGCCACTCGCTTCTCACATCCACCAAACCCGAACTTGAACGCCACATCTCGGATTGATTCGCGCGTATTCAGACAGTGATCCGCTCATACTGTACATCTCAACTCAGCTGAGGGTCCCTAGTGCCAGTGATGGCTATGATGGCTGTATTTGAGTACAAGAATCAAAGTTTTTTTTTTCCCCAGATAGACCATGTCGCATCATTTGTCGCCCCGACCCACCCGCAAAATTCAGCCCACGGCAAAGTTGTCCACGGAAAACGCAGGTAGTTTGGAACTGACATCACATCGCAGGGCTGTTGCATCTGCAAGCTCGGCTGCCGCACCCACTCAGGCTCCCTTATTGCCCGTCTCTGAGTCAACGCCCACGGGTTCGGATGTGGGCACATCAGGCCCGTCACCTGATCCCATTTCAGCTCGGACGACTAAGCACCCTCGCGCCGTTCCGCCTGCTGTTGGCGATGACCAAGGCGACAACGGCAATACGACCGATGTCCCCGACGATGCTCCAGCAGCGAAGAAGTTGAAGACTACCACCAGCCAAGCGATCGGGCTGCAAGCAGACATCTCCATCATCTCAATCGATGATGTTGATGATCTCGAACATGAACGGCTGAACAAAACCGACCCAACGGCTGACATCAAACAGTTCTTTTCTGCGACGCCTCCTGTTCCTGGTCAAGAGAAGGGGCGCATGTTGTGCAAGTTATGCGCGTGAGCATATTTTTATTCGGTTGGATTTTCATGGCGCTGACTCAGACACGTTCCATAGGCAAGGCCTTGGATGTTACGATCCCCGACCACCGAAGGTGCGGCCCGCGCGCATGACGGCCTGGAGAGACTGCCAGAGCATGCAGAGACTCCTGGGGGCTCGATTGCCAGCCGCGCCGGATCCCCGGGTGCTAGGGAACGGATACGGGAACGCTTGGGCTTGTGACGTCACCGATCACGTGACTTGGGCCTGGACTGACCTAGACCGATGACGATAGATGGCGCAATGCCTCATGTGACCTTCTAGTAGGTTCCATGGCTGCGCACGGACCACCGAACCCTCGGTAGAGCGGACTTAGCTGGGTATGAACCTTATGTACCTGCATGTATATATACCAGTAGCGTTTCGTACTCAAGTCCCCAGACTTGAGTTACTTAGCAATACCAGCTAGTACCTTGGGAACCTTGCGCTGCCTCCTTAAGTCCATCTGCTTATCTTGTGCACCACCGTTCTCGCTGCACCTCTTCGAGTGTACGCCTTTGACCGATCCAAGTCTCCTTAGTCATCGTCTGCGACTATGACCCCCTGACCTTGTCCTTTCGTTATGCCATCTGCTGGTAAACCCAGAGCCGGACGTCGCCCCGCTGGTGGCGTTACATTGGATGTCCCAAGCAGGAGAAACTCCTGACAAATGAGCACTCCACTCTTCGCCGCCACGCTGCGGCAGTACATCCGGTGTGTCTCATGTTTTTCTTATTGTTTTCAAAGCTCAACCCTTTCACATTCGTGCCTTAGTGTCACTATAGGAAGTGGTGTGACTCAAATCGTTTCGACTCGATGCTTCCTGAAGACTCCAAGAAGCGCAAACGCATCGAAAAGGATCGCCAATCCTTGGTCATTGATCACTTTGGCCCTGAAGACCCGACTACGAAGCCAATTCCATTCAGCGAAAAGGCCCTCCGGACTGCTGCCCTCGAGTGGATGATTGCAACTGATCAGGTATGTACTCAGTCATTTTCCCTCGCGCATGCTGATATTGTAACTTTACAGCCGATTCAAGTATTTAAGCACCCCACCTTCACGAAAATGCTTGATATTGCGTCTCGAGCAAACCGGAGCATTCAACTCCCATCACCCAAGCAGTCAAGGGCGCAAGTTATCAAGATGTTCAAGCAGCAGCTGTGCTCGCTGCGGGATCGCCTCAATGTGACTTTTTTTTTTTTTTTTTTTCTTTTCTTTTCTTTTCTTTTCTTTTCTTTTCTTTTCTTTTCTTTTCTTTTCGCGTTCAAGTTCACTGACATTCTATCATGTTCACTTGTAGGGCCCCACTGTGACTGGCGAAGTCAGCCTGACATGTGATGCATGGCAGGCTAGCAATACTGACGCGTATTTTGCCGTCACTGGCCACTGGATCGAAGAACGGGCAACCGGGGAGTGGGCTGTTGAGCAAGCGTTAATTGGTTTTGTTCAAATGAACTCGGCTCACAATGGTGTGCGTCTTGGCCAAGCATTATATCGGGTATGCAACCGCCTTCGGATTGTACCCAAGGTAAGATATCCAAATGCCGCAGCGCCTCTACTGACATGCTATTCGATTCCTAGGTCGGGCACATCACCTGCGACAATGCAAAGAACAATGACACTATGATGCAAGAATTTGCGCGCTGTTGCGAGCTCAAGACGGGATCCTCTTTCGACGCCAAACATCGACACATCAGGTATGTCCAACTTGTATCTAGGCGCCATATTGTAACCCTCACACCTGTTCCTGCAGGTGTCTTGCGCATATAATCAACTTGGCCACACAAGCGCTGATCTCAACTCGCAGCAAGTCGAAGTTCTACAATGGTGACATGGACAACGATCACGTTCCCGAAGACCTCGAATGTCACGAACCTAGAAACTTGGGTCGTGACTCGAGCGTCTAAGACCGGTCCACACTGGCCCGGTCTTACCTAATCACCTTCCTAAAGGGGAAACCCGAAAGCGGAGTTTGAATTTCATACTCCGACGATCACGTGATGTGTCACGTGATCTCCCATCGTTTATCAAGTCACCTGACGACTGAGAGTCGTACCATTCCTTGGATTTATCCGATTGGACTGCGGAGCAGTCAAATCATCATGACCAACTCGACTGCGGCGCAGTCGTACCACTCCTACGATTATTCTGATTGGACTGCGGAGCAGTCACGTCATATGGCGTCATCGACTGCGGAGCAGTCGTACGATACCATCCTGGTTTTCTCATTGGACACTATATTTAGATGTTACTGGAATGTTCCATTCCGCAGTATTCCGCAGCACCCGTGGGTAGACCTTAAGCCTGCCCTAAACTACGCACAGACCACCCTTGTGGGTATATAAGCTAGCGCAATAGAACGGACAGTCCCTCAGACTGTCCACTTGTGACATCCTCCCTTTGCCTCTTCCCGCCTCCCGAGCACTAGTGCCCCTTCAGCTGTCAAGCACGACTTGTCACTAAGCGCCACTTTCCCTGAGCCGTCGCGCCAGTTCTGACGGTTGAGCCAAAGCGTTCCATCACAGTAGTACCTGTGCTCCGCTCCGCGTTCTCCACCACCCCCGGTCTTCTGCACCCGTCGTGATTCCCTGTCGAGTGACAGTGAGTCATCACATCGAAGCGATCGATCGTGACGAGATTGGCCTTATTCAGGCCATCTGTGTGAAGGCACGCTCATCAGCTCAACGTAAAGAAACCTTCAAGGCTGTCCAGCGCAAACTTGGCTTACCACCCCTTCAACTCCTCCTCGACATGAAGGTACGGTGGAGCTCAACTTTCATCATGCTCAGTCACGCCGAGTCACGACAAGAGGTAAGTATATGTTCTATTTGTTTTTGTAGTTTTCGCTTTCTTACTGCTAGTCCACTGTTGCACAGGTGATCGCCGACTTTATTACGGAACTCAAGCGCAACGAAAAGAACGCGGACAAGCGGCAGAAGATATCTGCATTCACCCTGGATCAAGAAGAATGGACACGGGTAGGTCTATTCTGTAATCTTCTCCAGGTAAGTTTGTCCACTACTATGCGTTCGAATACTGCTGATGCCCGGCTTTACTTCAGCATGCAGATGATGCCCAGCAAGCTTTCTCTTCCTCTTCAACACCAACGCTTCAAAACTCGCTCCCGGCATTGGAGAAGCTGCACGCGGCATGGGAGAAAGCTGCCAGCAAGCCCCGCTATTTATCCCTCAAGCCAGCTCTTCACGTGGGAATGGACAAACTCAATGAATATTACCAGCATTCTGTGGCCTCTGATGCTCATATCATGGCTATGGGTAGGTGTCAATATATTACCATCCCGCTCACATACTGACCAGAGTACTACAACACAGTCCTCAATCCTAAGATGAAGATGGGACATTTTGCAAAGCACTGGCCAGCGGACCTCGTCACAGAGGTTGAAGACATTGTCCGTGCACGCGTAAGTCATTCATCGCTCTTTTTGTTCCTACACATTATGACATGAACCTAAGTTCATCAAGCGCTTTGACGAGCAGAACAAGAAACCTCAGGCCACACGTGTTCGCAAGACAGTGTCATCTACCAAACGTGGCCGCCGCCGGCAGAACATCTATGATACTGACTCATCATCTGATGATGATGGCGACCAGCAAGTCAGTACGGCCAACGGTTGGCTCGACGAGTGGAGCCTCTATCTCAACACGCGTGAGATTGTGCCAGATGATGGCGGGGTAGCTTGCTGGTGGGGGGTGTGTATATTATGTTTATTTCCTGACTGTGACTCAAATATGAATACTCTAGTTGTATGGAGGCCGCTATCCAACATGGCAGTCGCTCGCTCGCGACTACCTAGCAGTCATGGCCTCATCTGTCTCTAGCGAAAGGGCGTTCTCATCAGCCAGAATCACAATATCCAAGCTGCGCAACTGCCTCGACGCTGATATCGTTGAGGCCTTACAGTGCCTCAAGTCACTCATCCACCAAGACCTCATGCTGAGGGATGTACCCAGCATTGCTGAGGAAGAAGCTGAGCTCGAGCGCACAGACAAGCAGCTCGCAAACCAGGACATCACTGCAATAGAGGTCGTAGATGCCAGTGATGGAAACAACTTGTCTTGGGAGGGGGCATCTAACGGCGACGACGATGTTATTGAGGTTAGTGGGAATGACTCGGAAATAGATGTAACTGGGTCTCTAGAGTAGTTACATTGTCTATAACTTATTCTCGGTGTCTCGCTGTTCACACCAACTCATTTGAATATAATATACACTGGTTATTGTGAAGCCATGGCTTGCTGGCCACCTCAGGCCTAAGCCGTTGGTCCACTGGCCGCCTCAGGCCTAAGCCCTCATGGGCCGCAGGATTTGGCTCTGGCTTCACGATGTGAGGCCTTGGGCCACCAAAAGCCGGGCCGTGACCCAAATCCTCGAGCCAAGCCGGGCCGGGAAAGCACTACAAGTTCGAGCTCGTCAAACTTCGCACGCAGGTGGATTAGCCCCCAAAACCCATTGGCCGGCCATAGCTCAAATTGTGTTCCGGAGACTTGACCCTCCTTCACATCCTATCTGTATATACTTGTTCCTTTGCCCCGGCCTGGACGTGACGGTAGCTGACTGCTCGTAGTGTCCAATAAAAGGAGATCCCTGAACACTGCATTT
This sequence comes from Lactarius akahatsu, assembly GCA_021524915.1. Lineage (NCBI taxonomy): Eukaryota > Fungi > Basidiomycota > Agaricomycetes > Russulales > Russulaceae > Lactarius > Lactarius akahatsu. The sequence goes on from JAKELL010000359.1 coordinate 34,251, forward strand.
TGGCAGCTGATCAATATCGATCAGTAATCATTAATCATGAGTACACGTGTACTACGTCTGGGGTTGGGCAGTGCAAAGAACACAGCATTGGCCTTTACTTGTATATAACTCGGAGGACCCGTTTGCATGTCCTTGTCTCCCTCATCTCACCCCGTTCAGTCCTAGACGCCGAGAAACCACGCACCTAGCAGAAATGGACCGTGACACTGAGCTTCACCCCACCAATACTATTGACGCAGAACGTATCCGTATGTGGTATACCGTGACCAACGTTGGAAAAAGCTTCCTCACACGTGTCTTACTGTAGGTGGTATCTCTAAGGACTCGTCTGGGAAGCTCTGGTCAATTTATCTTGCTGAGGCCGATGAATATGACGAGGAGATGGCCGAGCTCTGGAGGGGGGAAGCGGACAGCATCCTTGTGTTTGTAAGTGTAATATTCCCTTCTACATTTTATCGTCCATCTGCTAAGGCAATCGCAAAGACTGGTCTTTTCTCCGGTGTCATTGCGACCTTCCTCAATATGAGTTATTACGACCTGTTCCCTAATTCTACCGATACGACGAACGATTTACTTGCTCAAATATCTCTGCAACTTGTCAATATTTCTAATGGTGTCCCCTCCCTGAATGATGTAACGATAGGCACTGGATTCACGCCGCCCGCCGCCGTCATCCGGGTCAACGTGATATGGTTCCTCAGCTTGGTCCTCAGCATCGTCTCTGCGCTCAATGCGACATTATTCCAACAATGGTCTCGACGCTACCTAGATATCACTCGGCACCGTGTTGCGCCTCACAAACGCGCGCGTACCCGTGCGTACATGTTCGACGGCATCGCGAGTTTCAAGATGTCTCGGGTTGTCAAAGCAATGCCCATGCTCCTACATTTATCCATATTCCTTTTCTTCGCTGGTCTTATCGACTTTCTTTGGAACGCCAACTCTACCATCGGACACTGGATTCTTGGATTTATATCGGTGTTCACCTTCGCTTATTTGGCGATGACGGTGTTGCCGAACCTATACCTCAAATGTCCCTATAGTACCCCATTGTCCGAACTTTCGTGGCGATTTTCTCAGCATCTCCTTCTCATTTTCCTTCACTTCATCCAGGGCTTAGAAAACCTGTTGATTAGCTACCGTTCTTCGGGTGAGCAACCGACCTACCAGCCCGTGCAGGAATCAAATTGGTGGACTCAGTGGAGAAAGGCCATCAAAACCCGGATCAATGAACGTCGGCAATGGCTCAAGGTTGGCCTTCAGGGCAGCATTATGCTTAATGCTACAGATGCACCGTCGACGACGGACGAGAACGCGCTTTCCTGGACGCTTACAGTTCTTGACGACGACAGGGAGTTCGAGGACTTTGTTGCACGCGTGCCCGGGTTTTTTGACTCGGCCTCTGTGCTGAACGCGTCCTCGGTAATGCTCTCCCTTATGGACGACCAGTCTTCTCAACCAGACCAGTTTGATCCCGTCCTCGGATCCCGCGTCAACGATCTCCTCAAGACATGCGTGCCAGGCACCTCGCCCCTCAAGGAGGAATTGCGCAAAAACCGACTGCGCGTCTGCATGAGGACCCTCTGGTATTTCGCAAGAGAATACAATAAACTCGGGGACGCGACTCCATTACCATCCTATGTCCGCACCGTCTTCGCAAACCCAGAGATGTCTCTCAGGATTCAGTCCGAAGATGACCTCGCTGCGCGCCTGATAGGACGCTGTTTCAGCTCCCTCGTCGCTCGAAAGCTCGCACAAGACATCGGCTCTCGTAACAGCCTACACACTCGTGTCAACTCGGCGGAGCTATCGTGCCTAGCAGCCATCCTAAGCAAGACAAGCCGGGAAGCGGCGGATTTGCTCAGGGAGCCGGGTGCATTCAGTCTCACGAACATCGCCTCCCTCATGTCTAGCGAGACGCACACGTTGGTTGAGGAAAGAGTGCCGCTGGAAGTACTGGACATATTCCTAAAGACACTCGACATTCTCTTCGCGGAGGCACCACCGGATGCAGAGCTGCCACCAGATCTGGTAGCTGTCCTCCACGAGACAACTCCATTGGGACAACGATCGCGAGCTCTTGATTTACGGGTGGACCGACTGAGGCAGATCGTGGAAAGGTTGTCCGCGGCCCCTGACGTACTGGGGGTGACAAGGTTGGAGTTGCCTGGACACGAACCAGGGCTTGGATCGCCGGCCAATACTTCTTATAACTCGTTACAATCGCGCGATGGCTCTATGTTACCCTTACTTGGCGACGCGTCGTGATTACTATGGGTCGGCTATTTCCGAGTAACTTCCGCCGCACTTCCACGTTCCACTCGGCCTCTTTTGTACCCCGTACAGTACCAAAGTTCAAATGATAGCCGTCGTTACCGATGGCATTTGGGCAGAGATACGGCACTCGTGAATGTGAGTTTGGCCTGTATGTGCTTCAATGACCACCAGACAGAATTCCAGTTTTTCTGTCGTTTCTCCATTGCGCGAGGGCTCGGTAGCACGGGAGACAGTATGGCCTACTTGTTGACGTGGTACACTATGCTATCTAGTGAAGTAAGTCGTATCGCAGTCACGGTGAGTGCATCGTACGATTTCTAACATCTCTCTTGTCTTCTGCTACGCTTCTGCACGAATCGGTACATATATACTGTATGCATCTTCTTAGCTCTTCTATGTGATTGGCTAATATCTAGTGACGAGCTGCGAATTATCGGATGCACGACGATCAAATACTTAAATCCTGGGGAAGTACGGACATATATGCCATGACCAACGAGTACAAGGGAGTCTTCACTTTGCTCTCCGAGCATGAAACCCCTTAGGAGTCACCCCTTCGCTCTTGGGGTACATTCCCGTAGATAGTTTGGTGTACCAAATCGACTCCAGATTTTGGTTGTTTGATTCTGTCTTCTGTCAGCCGCCCACCTTGCTGTGCCAACTCCGATCCGCCGCATAACCACGCCTTTTCCGCACCATACAGTACAAGAGAGGGTCAGTGCGACGCGGTATTAGATAGATAGGACTCAATTGAATGGATAAAACCCCGTCACGACCTCATGCCACTCCCGGAGGACTTTGCATAGTCTCAAAACTCAAACCCATCGCCCATGGCTCGACACGCGCTCTAGAGATTTGATTCTCCTATGCACCGTATCTATAAATAATTGTCCTTTTGGCCTGGGCTCTATGCTATGGGGACAGACGACGGCAGGGGCACCAGAAGCACATGGCTTCGAGGTCCTCGCACGCGGTGCGGCGGCGCCGCAAGGGAAGCCGCTGCGGTGGTGTTCAGGCTCGGGCCTGCTCTAGATGAAAAGCTGCAGCAGCGATTGCGGTAGCACAGAGGAGACGAAGAACAGAGGCTGGCATGGCGCAGTGATACTTGCAGTGCCATGAAGCCGGCATGCAGAGGTAGACATCAGGGAAAACCTCCCGCTCTAGCGAGAGATAAATTGTTACTAATCGGAGTAGGAGAGATAATGAACTACTAATTGATGCTAAGGAACAGATAATCACTAGCGCCTGGCGCCGTCGATAATTGATCGCTAGTTTATCACTAATTTATCACGGATTATCTACAAATGTAAGAGAAAGACATCTCGGTTACTAAAGGGGTTTACGTAAAAGCTACGGCATAGCTCGAGTACCGAAAATGTGTTCCATTCCGAAGTCTCTGGTCCAAAGCGAGGCAATAAATGTACACTAGAAAAGAGAGAATCAACGGGGATGACGCTGGCAAGGTGCCGGCCATTTTTAGTTAACCTAGATACCTTGTAAAGGTCGTTACTGTCGGGTGTGGTGGGGATTGGGGAAAACCATTCCACATAGGCAAGGTGCGTCGGTAGGGCGATGTCCGGAGATAGGAAGACTTGGTGAATCACCTTGCTTGGTAGTTGAAATACGACACGGACCTGAGCTATTCGGGGACCTGAGTAGCAGTTAGATGGTTATGACACGAATACGAATACGACTTGAACTTACCTTTGTTTCGAAGCGCACCAACTTGGGCGTTACCGTGGACAATAACCGTGTCAAAGCGTGATGGTATCACACGACCGCGTGCATCCCTTTGCTCCGGCCGGACATGTACAGCGTCAACAATTTCCGAGCCATGTGATGAGACGAATTTGATCTTGTGGTAAACAGGGACAGAGCGGAAGGGCAACAAAGTGTCTTCGGCTAGGGCCCTCAATGCTGTTGCAGAGGCCTGAGGGTGGTTGATCCGAGCAATAAAGTCAGCGAGTGCGTCCTGGAAGTCTAAAGCTCGGTATTTGTCAGCAATAATGTCGAAGGAAACCGCCTTCCGAGAAGGGTGTCGAGTCATTTGGATGGTACGCGGAACTGGTTTTGGGGGTCCATTCGGCTTCGAATCTTGAACAGTTTCTTGTTGGGCTTGCTGCCGCCATGTGACAAATGTTCCATGCTGTTGGATTTTCTCGCGGCGCTCCAGCCAAGCGGTCATCTGTGGGTACTCATCTTTATGATTGGTTGCGCGGTAGGCGTCCTTCGCCAAGTCAATATGGAGCCGCTCAGTTTGCTCCGTGTTGTAATTATCCGTGGTGCCAAATAGGGTAATTGACGATTTGTAATGCATCATGCTGTGGACCTTGGGGATATTGAGGTGTTCGCGAATGCCAAGATCGATAAATACCTCCTTATTGTCGTGAAATCGAGATAGTGACTGCTCAAGGCGCAGCAATGTGTCAGTTGTGTGTGACGGAAGCTGGGCAAGGTATAAGAAATCGAGTAGCGCGCGTACAGTCTTGATAATCCGTGAAGGGGCTTCTCCAGAAGGAAGCGGGAGATCGAGAACGAGTCCAAGGAGTATCTTGCACATTTGTTTATGTTCGAGACCTGAGACCCGAGAAAGGGTTGAGATTCCCTGGACAAAAGTTGTAATATGGTGATTCGGTGGTAATGACCTACAGCGCACATCGATTTTTACCGCTCCAAAGGCACTGGTGAGCCATGCGATCAAATGCTTCATGACACCCTGAAGCATCTGATGCAGAATATCGGGTGTGATTGAGACGAAGATGTCGGTGAGGGGAAGCGCCTCCCAGAAAGGATGGAAGGTAGGCTTGAGGCGTGCTTCACGACAAGCGGCATGGAACAGAAGTACGTCCCCATCTGCCAAACGAAATGATTCCAATGCTTCATCATAATCGCGGGGAGGGGATGTGGAGTAGTCACCAAGGTTGTTGCGATGTACAGTACACTTCGGGCACTGGCCAAAGTACGTGCACATCACCAGACCCTGCTCGGGGTAGTCGCCGACGAACACGGCAAAAATGGGATGGCATCGGCGCCAGACGCCATCTCCACTCATCATTGGAATGCCTGTTTCACCGTAGGATGCAATTGGAGCCAGTATATTTCGCATACATAAGTGGAAGACATTGCCAAGAGCACGCCGTCGAGCTGCCTTATTGTTGATCATTTCAAGCCGTGTAGTTGGAAGGTACCCGACTAGTATTTGAGCGCGGCGCGACGGCTTTCGACGGGTATCTTTTGGAATGTTTCCAATTGTGAGATAAACGGGATATGCGGTCTTTCCACGGAAAAGTGTGAGTTGAGTCTTGTCCGAAGAAATTATGACTGGGACGACAGTAGCACCTGGTCGATGTGCCTCGAGGGACGTCTATTGTGACTTGTGAGCGTTCGGTCCTGTCCAAAAAACAAGAGCGCACCTGCACTGCCCACCACCAATCGCCCGTGTGCATCTCACTGTACACACAGCATGCCCGCCTATGATCGACATAGTGGCGCTCTGGCACAAAAGCCAAGTCACGCGCAAACTCGGGATTGCCGTATAGGGACCGAATACATTGCAGTGTGTCGCGGAAGTAAACTTGATGGGTATCACCTGCGATGGTTAGGTCCTGGCACTTGAATGGAGGGCACCCCGGCAACTCCTTGTCGATGATGTCATTCAGCTCCTTTGGCGTGCGATAGGACAACCCAAGGTTGTCAGCGACCTTCCGAATTGCGTTAGCAACACGATAAACAAAAAAGATTGCATACATACTGAAGGGATCGCAAGTAAATCAGCGAGCGCCGACGACGTCGGTCCCCGCGTCTTAGCCCAACGCACGACCTCCCAGTCACACTGGGAGCGAAAGGGTGCCCAAATAGAGGACCCGAAGAGCTCATGACTGGACTGATACACGTTGGAACCTTGACGTACATCAGGTATTGGTGCACCTGGACTGCCGTGTGGGAAGGTGTCGACAATCAATCGTGGCTGGCCATCTGAGTTGCCGTGTTCAGATTGTACAGATGGTGGTGGTCCTGGGTCTGGAGATGGTGACCTAACCGATTGAGGCTGACCCGATGATGTGGGAGGACCGTGATCGGTGGCGACGGTGGCACAACAATTGAAGTCTTGAGCTAGCGATTCCAGAAGATCGGCATCTATAGTATTGTCTGGATCAGCGGTGTCTTCACAGTCCGATTCTGCGGTGGCCTCTGCAGCATCTACAGTGGCGGGCTGTGTGGTGTCAGCACTATCGCTGGCATCTGAAAACAACGTGTTAGAAGTCCCCTGCACACGACGAGAAGACATTACCTCTGTCAAACATGGGTGCTGTGCTGTGCTCAAAACTTGACCCATCGCCAATGCCTTTGCCGTGGTCCCATGACGTGGGATTTAGGTTTGCTGCTAATGTCGACCTTGTGCGTGTTTGAAATGGGCACGGGGATTTCATGGCCGTGCGCGAGCACGAGGCGCGGCAACGAAAATCCAGAGATCTGTTGATGTGTTGAGAAAGGCCACGAGGGGTAAAGACCCGATTGCAGCCACGGCAATGGACTTGCACGCGACTCATGACAATGGTGATGATGTGGGAGAAAGGAGAGCGCGACACTCAACGCAATGAATGCAGTACTATTAACACTTTTTAGTTAGTGCAATTGATGACTGATATAAAGAGGACTTACTTTCGTCCGATTCCCCATTCCAATTCCTGTCATTACCAGCACATCATTTCCTCGTTCTTGTTACCTTCATCTTCAAGTACCATAGATGGCCCCACGAACCCGCCATTCTCAGAGGGGTGGTTTGAGTGGTCGTGCAAATCCAGCGCGGAATGAAAATGTCGCTCCATTGCCAACACCAAGTACTGTCACAGTTACACCGAGCGTAAATACTATGGGTCCAATGTGCAACACAGCACGTCTCAACAATCCAATGCGAGGTAAATCTAAAACTCGGCGGAATAAGCTATGCGTCTCACCATTGCAAGCAGGCGAGAAACGTACCCTTAGCTCCACTGACCCCACTACTTCCATGCCCCAGGCAAGCGGATCCAAGAGAGCCCGAATTGTTGGTAAGTATATCAGAGAGATGCCGTGGTAGGTAGATCTGACCTTGGAGTATATGCAGGCACTTCCCAGAGTCGTCCAATGCCACTCAGGATGGCTGATGAAAGCGAGATGGTGAATCAGCATGAGTCAGATGGTGGCGCGATAAATGGTAAGGGTAAACAAGTCGAAGTCCAACACGGTGAGGGAAAGGATTACTAATCTGTTTGTTCCTCTAACAAACCGAAAAATTTTCAGCTCCGTCTTTTGACGATACCACCACCCACAAGTTGTCTGTTGAAAACTTTCCCATCCCTGAGGTGGATGGCCATGATGGCTTGACCGATTGCGAGGATGAGGATGAAGAGCAGCTGACTGAACTTGCTCTCAAACACCCGGCTAGATTTTCTGAGGCTATGGCCACTGAGGTAAGTTTGCGACGTCTGTAAGCCCATTTAAGCTAATGTCTACTTTCACAGCGGGCCACCTGGAATGGTACAGGTGGTATAGACATGTCTCGTCCAATGGTGCTTAGACTTAGGCAGAATACCACCAGTCCCAGTGCTTCTGGTAGTGCTATGCCAATGCCTAGCCCGGGAACGCACCTGGCTGAGCTGTCAGGTGATTTTTTCTTTTCTTTTTCTTGTGCATCTTTTCCGATGGCTGATCACAACAAGTACTAGTTGAGTGTAATGCCACCACAGGGGCGTTAAGTACGACATGTACTTCGGCTAAGTCAACTCGGGATCAGAAGAGCGCGAACCGGTCAGGGTTCAGTTCGATGATGAACAAGTATCACTTGGTCTCCCAGGGACACAAGGATAATAGCGGAAAATCAGGGCTCAAGCGAAGGTGCGAGCGAAAAGGGGACTCAAGCGTAACAGCGAGTCAAAGTCGTTCATGAGGCAAGGCAATTGTGGTATTACACAAGAAGTCAAGTCTACCGTACAAGCTAGGTAGGGCGTGACTTATATACTACTACAGGATGTTTGTGAAGTACAAACATATGACGCGATCCTGGGGTACTGGCCCCAGCGAGCTAATGAGGAAGTGTGAAGGGGAAGTCCATAAAAAGTACAAGGGAATCCCGCAGGGGCACGCGGGGCTCAAATGACATTAGCGGGCTCTAGAAGTCATAGCCCTGGCTTCCCTACGGTCATGGGGTTGGTGCGAAATAAGGGTCGGGGATTGAATCGAAGCGGAACATGGGTAAAAGTACATAGGAACGCGAGATAAGCAGATAAGACGTGTCGTACAGAAAGAGGGAAATCGTAACATTACCCCCCTGTCAGACTCGAAGTCGCCACGACTTCGACTAGTCACTGGTGTAGTACCAGTCGTCCTCGACAGGCACGCTATCAGGAATTGGTGAAGGGGGGCGCGGACAAGTGTGACGACGTAGAAAGAGGTGGTGACCGCGCTCACCGCACTCCCGACACTGCTCGTACTGAGGACAGTGTATCTCCTCGTGTTTGGCATCGTACCGCAGACACTTACCGCACCACCGAGGGCGGTCGTCTGGGTCGACGTAGGCGGGCGACATGGGGGAGATCCGACGGACGAGGCATACGTCGTATTGATGAGTGCGGCTTCCACACCATTGACACGGCTGCCTGGCCCTCCGTTGAGGGCACTGAGCGATCAGATGGTCTGTGGACTTGCACTGAAAGCACTTGCGGGGCCGCTTACTACCTTCCCCTTGAAGGCGCGGCATCTCACAAGGCCCTCCGGCGCGTGGGGGAATGGGAATGGCTTCGGGGGTAGATCGTGGGTGTACGAGCTTGGCCTGAAGCTCGTCGAATTTTTCTGATATGAGTGGTATAACCCGTGCATACTGCAGCCGCTTCCGCACTCGCAAGATCCATGTCCATGTGGAAACGGTCTCGCGTGAGGTCCGTCTCCAGTCGTCGGAGCTCGGACTCGCGAACCGCGATCGCGTCCTTGCGCAGGAGACATTCCCGGAGGCGAGATACATCCGCGTGGATGCGGACACTATGCAACTCCGTCAGGACCTCGTTGATGCATATGGCGCGAGGGTCGTGAGGGTGGAACATGGCAAGTTGTTGGTCCGTGACGTGCTGAGGGAGCTGTCCCTCGTACACTCCCTGCAGGTAGACGGACTGTACGTAACAGGGGTGCCCCTTCCCCATAGTTCCTACGACCTCTTGGTAGTTCTTCCGGTAGTAAATGAAGCGCACTATCTGCTTCAGGTATCCTGCATTCCCAATCTTCATGGGGAAGTACAGGAACGTGAGGTCGGGGTTGTTGTGAAGGAATGGGAGTCCCGGGTCTATGGTTTCTTCTTCCTCCTCATCTTGGAGGAAGGCTATGGTCGGGTCGGGTTCGACGATGCGAGGTTGGGCGGTTGGCGTGGGTATGTGGTCAATTCCGGGAGGGAACGGGGGCGTGGGAGCGAGTGGGGCGTGTACGGTTATCGGGGTGTCAATAGGTGGGGCAGTGAGAGTGAGTAGTGATGTGGCAGCCTCTTCTCGTGCGAGGCGATCGAGAGTGGGACTAATCAAGGACAAGACGGGAGGAGCGGGGCTAGGGACTACAGAGTATGGCGTACAACCCTCTGGCTGAGAGGGGACACCCTGGTCCTGTGATGGTACGGTCAGTTGTTCGAGTATGAGCTGCGCTGGTGGGCGCGAGGGGACCTTAGATATGATGGGAGTAGTCGTCATGGTGTGAGGAGTGAGGGGGGTGCGTTCTTTGGGTTCGCAGGACTTTGTCTTTATATCTTTCGTCCAGCCCCTTCGGCGGTTGGGTTGTGCCGGTAGAAATCGGCAATGAGGTCAGGCGCATGTCGAACGTTCTTGAAAGGTTCCCACGAACTGTCGCTTACGGGAAATCCTTTCCATTGGATCAGAAACTGGAGCTTACGCCCTCGGCCATGGAGCCTTGATCCGAGGATTCGCTCCACTTCGAACTCTTCTTCCCCATCGATAAGGTCAGGAGGGGGTCGCATGAAGTTTGTCCTGTGCAGTTCCGTCTCCTTATACGGGGTGAGGAGATTGGCGTGGAACACGGGGTGAATCTTCCATGATTCCGGGAGTTCTAATTCGTAAGACACCGCTGAAAGGGCCTTCTTGATGCGGAACGGCCTGTGGCGCTTGGGGGCTAACTTGGCTGTGGGGTAGAACGTTTTAAGGTTTGTCCCCTCTAACCACACTTGTGCCCCTTCTTGGTAGGGAATAAAGCGAGTGCGCCCTCGCTTTGCCATAAGTTCTTGGGCGTGTTTGATGCAATCTTGCGCATGTTGTCGGAAGTTGCCCATGTCTTCCAACCGCTGGTCAACTGATGGGGATGTCGTGGGTTTCAAAACCCAGTTGGTACGTGGTTCCCATCCCATGATGAGCGAGAAGGGAGAGTGTTTTGTTGTCGCGTTGGGCCACGCGTTGTGTGCAAACTGTGCTACGGGGAGGGCCTCTGCCCAGTTGTCCTGCTGCACATTACTCCAGTGGCGTAGGTATTGTTCCAGCCATTGATTGGTACGTTCTGACTGCCCATCTGTTTGAGGGTGATACACCGACGAGATGTTCTGCCTGATTCCGAGAACTTGGCAGAGTTGTGTCATGAATGCGGACGTGAATCTGGGGTCCCGATCGGTGATCAGTTTTCGGGGTATACCGTAATGTGGGTAGACGTGGCGAAGGTATAGCCGGGCTACGCCTTCCGCTGTGATCGTTTGTTACACGGGATGAAGATGGCTGCTTTGGAGCAGTCGTGGTCAGTGATGGTAAGTATCGAGTCGTATCCTTGTGACTGTGGTAGCTTCGTGATGAAGTCCATAGCGACAACTTCAAAGGGTTCTGCGTCTGGGTCGGTTGTAATGGGGAATAGGTGTGGTTTTTGTCGGTGTGGATTAATTTTGTTGGCTTGGCATGTGGCGCAGCCTTTGACGTATTCCTCAACATCTTTGCGCATGTTAGGCCACCAGTAGTCTTGTCGTAGGAGTTCGTAGGTGTTTGTGATTCCGGGGTGTCCCATTGCGGGTGTGTCGTGGAAAAAGGTGATTACCCCCCGCTTAAGATCGTTATCCCCGATAACGACAAGAGCGTCGCCCTTCCACCATAATCCTCTGTGCTTCTTCAGACTGTGAGGCTCAACCCAGCGCAGTACTTGTGATTCGTCTAGGTTTTGCGCGATTTGGGTCCAAATGTCCATGTCGTGCATTGACATTTCTGTGGCTCGGATGAAGCGGTCTGCCGGGAGGACGATGACGTCGTTGTTATCTCCATCGCCTGGTGCATAGTCGGCTCGTCAAGACAGGGCATCTGCGCGACCATTCCGGATTCCAGATACGTGCTTCAATACGAAGTCGTACTCTGACAATTCCAGGAATTCGCGTGCCACTCGTCGACTGATCTTTCGCGGTTCCTTCCAATACTGAAGGTTGGCATGATCGGTGTGTATGATGATCTTGTGATGGGAGCCGACGAGGTATGTGCGCCAGGCGCGCAATGCTTTGACCACTGCAAGCAATTCTCGATCATAGATGTCGTAGTTTCGCTCAGCTTGGGATAGCAATTCCGAGTGGAACGCCACGGGGTGGAGCTTTCGGTCGCTTCCTAATTGGTTAAGGACGGCACCAATTGCGACGTTGGACGCATCTACTTCCATCTCGAATGGTTTCGTTAGGTTGGGGGAAAGAAGGACCGGTTCTTGACATATTTGGTCTTTGATGCGTTCAAACGCACGTTGCTGGTCCGCCCCCCAGTGCCACGCGGTGTCCTTCTTTGTAAGGTCGTGGAGGGGGCGTGCGAGTGTCGAGAATCCTTTAATGAATCGGCGGTAGAAGTTGCAGAAGCCGATAAAGGCGCGCACTTCTCTAAGGTTCTTCGGGGGTTGCCATTCGCGAATCCCTCGTACTTTTACAGGGTCCATTCGCAGCTTCCCGTGTCCAATAATGAGTCCAAGGTACTCTGTTTCGCGTACTTCGAATTCGCACTTCTCTGGTTTGATGTACAGGTCGTTTTCTTCGCAGATGGTTAGGACCTGGTGGACCCTTTCTCAGTGGCGTTGGAGATCGTCGATGGTAGCGATGAGGATGTCATCCATGTACACGATCACCTCGTTCGTCAGCACCGGTCCTCGGAATGTAAAGTCCATCATTGCTTGGAACGTCGCAGGGGAATTCGTGAGACCAAAGTACATCACGAGTGGTTCGAAGGCTCCTTTGTTTGTTTTAAAGGCCGCCTTCCACTCATCTCCTTCGTCTACGCGAATGTTGTTATATCCCCAACGGATGTCTAGTTTGGTGAAGAGTCGTGCATCTTGGATTTTATCGATGAGTTCGGGGATGAGGGGGAGGGGGTAGTGGTTGCAGACGGTGACCTCATTTAGTCGTCTATAGTCTTGTACGGGTCTGAGCTTCCCGTCTTTCTTCTTTATAAAGAAGAATGGTGATACGTATGGGGACTTCGACGGTCGAATGTACCCCCTCTCTAGTTGTTCGGCAAGAAATATGTCGAGGGCTTTATCCTCCTCTTGAGTCAGCGGGTACACCTTACAGTCCATCGTTGCGGGCGCGTTTGGCATTAAGTCGATGGCATGGTCCCACGGG